>JAMKCH010004119.1:0-58664 GCA_023653785.1 Ophioderma brevispina
TAGTCAAGACTCCTGTTCACACCTTTTTTGCAGTTCTTTAGATGCCCTGTTCAAGTATCCTGTGGTTCTTAAAATCCCTAATTCGAAACTCTCAACTTTTTACCTCAATAGACCAAAATGTGGTGAAAATGTTGTGTTTGCTCAAATGTATACCTTTAAAGAGACACAAGGACATTACAAAAAAAACACCCAATTTTTTTCATATTAGCATGATTTAAAAAAATAGGGACAGTGATCCCAAATAGGTCATCCGATTGCGTGGTCAAAGACCCTAAGTGAACCCTGAATGACCTTTGACCCCCCACATCTATGACCCCACAACTTGTACGGAAAGCAGTAAGGAAGTTAGAAGAGAGCTTTTTTAACAGAATTCAAGGGGATAAGTGCAGAAAACATGAAAATAGTTTCACAATGACCTTTGACCTGGTGGTACAGATTCTTTGATGCAAAAGTCATCAAAATTAGACCAGTTATCTAGACTGGACAGTACGTGAAATTGTTTGTGAAGACGGACAACAACCCCCTTGTGGATAAAGCAGATGGGGATAACTCACATGACGAAATCTCACCACAGAGAATTTTCAATGGTAAAACTAGAGGGATTAAATTTACAAGAGTATTTCAGTCTTCATCTCACTGTCATGGCAAATAAAGTCATTTGATTTGCGAAATTGAATGATCCATCTTGACATGGGGTCCAGAAAGAATTCCACGCTCAAGCTGTTCCCTAGAGGCATTCCCGGAGCTGTTGAAAAACATTGGAGCACCAAAATATTCCTAAATTCATACTTAAGCCCGATGTATACTCCACTTCACGCCCGCGATATCGCGGCTGCGAAGAAGTTTGACCCTGATTTTTTATTGCCTCGGTGAAAGAATTTCTATCGCGCGATGGATTTTGGGGCTTCGCGGAGAGTTGAATTTTGTTTTGATATCGCAGCCGCGAAAATTCTCTGATTGGCTGTTTTAGGATCCAAGGTCGGGCGATGACCTCATGAAAACCAAGCTGAACCTGCTCTTAAAAATCTCCCTATCAGCCCGATAATCAGCAACAATACTCATCCAATGATGAAGTAGGCCTATATATTAAATGGCCAATTATTAAAAGCTATGGATGTAGTGCGAAAAAATAGTATGATCCCATATGAGGCATGATTATTTTTAAGGATATCGTAAAGAATGTTTTGGCGGTTAGTGCGAAATATTTTGTTTATACCCACCTGATTCTATTCTGAGCTCCGCATCCTACATGTTGCATGTATGGCCAACCCCATGTACAAAAGAAGGTAGACTACTAACTGGTCATCACCAAACTGGGCATTTAACAATGATAAAAGTCATGCAAAGACATCCTGGAAGATGTGCGAAAATGCTAAAACAATACAAAATTGTCCAGAACATGTACTTTGTTTGCCAAGAATTCAAAATGCATATTGGCAACATCTGTCCTATATTACTTGATCAACAGGCCTGACTAACAAATTTTAATATAACTTTGACCTAGTATCGTAAATAATATCGCTCGTCTATTCTAGTTTGCAAGATCTCAATCGGGATATCCAGAGCTATATCGTCAAAATACGGAATGGTATGTAGATAATTCTCTAAATTGTTATGAAAATTGTCAACTGGCAACATTAGTTGTCAATAAAATAATACAGCAACAACTTCCTCGAGATGAGACATTTGTCGCTCGGAGTATACGTGACTTTTATCGCGCGGTATTGCGATGTAAAATTTCATCGCAGCATCGCGCGATGAAGCGATAATGGAGTATACATCGGGCTTTACTCATTTTTATCAACTGAAATCAGAATACAAAAGTTCCAAATGACAACAATAGTCATGGATAGATAACCCTATAACAAGGAGCTGCAGAGCTCAATTAAAAAAATGGCAAAAACCTAAATTTACAGTTCTTGTGAGCTCGAGCATTTAAGTGACATGAGGACATTTCCAGAAAGAAGCGCCCCCATTTTTTTTTTGAACCCAGGTTTTTTTTTCATATTTAGAATGCTTACCAATTAGATCACACCTGAAGTGAATAAGCCGAAAACGCCGTCTTTATGTAATAAGATGATGATGTAGTATTTCCTGTCGTGCACGACAGAAAATCAAAGCATGGTTTGCTATAGGGACGATTATGGTAGCAGGCAAGTTCAAAACAATGTTTGCGGTTTTCTTTTGTACTTGTTTGTCGGACAAACCTTCGAAACGTTCTCGTAGGTGGTCTACAACTGATCATGTGCAATTTGAGAGAAATCCATATCCTCAAAAAAATCTCCTCTGTCATTTTAAATTCAAAGAATATTATGAGCAAGTTGCAATGAATGCAGGAATTCACAGTCTTTACTCTTTAGCTATCCAATAAGAGAATGTAAGTACACATTTGTTCCATCAATGACCCTAATGACCCATAAATGACCTTTGACCCCAAATTGACAGTCATCCTTCATGACCCATATCAACAACTTTCAGGGCCAAATATCACAATTTGGCACTTTTGTCCCAAAAGTAGTACTTTTGATTTATTTTATTGGAAAACTGGGGCAAAAGGCTCAAAATTGGAGGGCAATACCCACCCCTCGATATTGCAGACCCCCCTCATAAGGAACAGGTATTTTATGATCACATGTAAATTTGACTATTTTCATAACTTCTCCATGGCTACTTTAATACAGTTCTGTTAACATATCCACTCTTGAGCCTCTCAGACATGCAATCTGCCATGAAAAAAAAATTTTGAACTACATGTATGCATTAAAATGCCATTTAATTCAAGGAATATATGGAGAAATGTATGGAAAAACATCATTGTGTTGACATTTGACATTTAATGCTTGGTCAAACGAAAGCGACAAAAACGATGATGGCAATTCTTGTCCTTGGCTTGTCTGCATTTTTCCTCTCTTCTTTTTCATCTTTCATTCTTTCAAGTGTGCAAAGAAGTGTAAGAAAACATCCCAAGTGAATGAGAAATTAAGTATATCATAATTGTATATTTTATTCATCAGTAATACTCTTTTCATCAGTAATATTATTTTTTCCCTTATGTCCCATCGCATATGGAGATTAGATTACTAGCTAGACTATCATGACAGTTTTAATTTCCATATTTTTTTATCAATATTTACTGTCTTCAAATGAAAAATATTTAGCTGACAACTAACTGCACACAACATGCAAGTCTGAATTGATTAAATAATTAAAGCAAAAATATCACATTTGTTTTGAAGAGTGCCCTCAATTTAAAAAAAAATTGTGATTTTTGCACAGTTGCATTTGTAATTGGCTAGTGAAGGTATAATTTCAGCAGAACCAATCTGTATTTGATACAAAATGTTTGTGTAACAAACTTACACATTAAAAATAATTACCATGTATTTCTAAATATTCATAAACATTTTTCTAATAGTTTTGGACATGGCATGTGCAAAAAAATTAATATCCATGGAAAAAGATTACCATATTGAACTATAATTTAAGCTAACCTTGGCAAGATATGATTGGAAATGGTTAAATTAAAAAAAAAAAAATTGATAACATTTCAAAGATATTAATGATGATGGAATCGTGATTTTTTGGATATAACTTTCTGTATGTGTTACAATCACAAGCAATCTTGTTGGACTTTCACTAGTCTACGTAGTCATTATCATAACCATGCTATCCCCATACTGCGCGGGGGCGCTATAACAGCGGTTCCATGGCTTTGTACGTGCTAAATAGGAGTTTCACAGGCCTGGTTGTGTCCACACAGAGGCTAATACTCTGAAGTTTCAAAACTCTGGAGCATCGATCAGGGTTTTGACTGTGCAGAGTGCTATTGAGGGTTTTATCCCCCTAAAAAATATGGTGAAGCTCAAACTCAAATAACACTCTGGTGTGTTTTAGAGGATTTGGAGGATAGTGAGTGACCTTGAACTGTTTTCTCAATGAGTGCCCTAACTTTCGTCCACCAGTGGCTATAGACTTCTCAAACCCCAACCAATCAATAGTGAGCCGGCTCCGCCGACTCTGACATGTTTAGCTGCTACCTCATACAAAAGAAGACGACGACCTTGCAAATTATCTTCGTTTACAAATTCCTGTGTTTGAATATCGTACGCGGTATGTTGACTTCTGGGCTAGACTCTGATATGGGAAGCCTCATTTTCACCTCCGGAGTTTCAAACCCTTGGAGTTTCATGACCGTCAGAACATGTCTGAGAGAGATTACAAAGATTAAAGGTCCCAGGAAATGCAAATAGAATTGATGTGGTTTGTGTCAAGTCTACAAGGAGGGACGAGAAAGCATTCAATATTTGGGTTGGTGATGACATCATTAGTGAAACTATTAATTTTTCAGAGAGTAATAGAAAATTCCAGGTGACTGATGTGAATCTATTCATGGCACTGACTGAAAATTAATAGTTTCACTAATGATGTCACTGGTAGTGTATTCTTTTTTGTGGCCCTGTTTATTGGAATGGAATGCCCCGTAAAGATTTGGACTAGGTTTATCATCTCATTTCCTGGGACCTTTAACAATCTGCTGCCACAAGTTGTATGCAGAAAAAAATAAAATTGTCCATATGTGTGTATGTGCATATAGGAATGTGTGTATATAATACATGGTACCATACGCTTACATGCTGTAAGACCAATTCAAGATGGTCAAGGAATTAACCAGGGTATTAGTTACCCATAGATATACATCCCTCTGAGTTAACTACAACACACAAATTATCCAAAGCACATATGATTAAATAACACACATTCCCATTCATACAGTCTATTCCTCATACAGCTTCATCACCACATCATGCACACATTAAATAATTAACATTTGGGCCATGTACACAAATCCAAACAATTGTTATTTTCTCACATGAACACTGCAGGTGCAAGCTTGTGTAATAAATTATTGTTTCCCCGTAATTAAGACATACTGCTTGCCGTCATTTGGCAGATTGAAGCTGTCTGCTATCTACTGAAGATGAATGGATTGCCTTAGCAAGGCTTGCATAATTTACTTGATAGATCTATGCTCAGGTGGGCGCTGAACTTTGAAAAAGGGAGCGACGTCCGATTCCAAGTTTCTGCATTTTGGGGGGTGCATGACTTGGCTGATTTACCACCTGAACTCATGGGATTGTGCTGAAGGAACTTTGCCATCTTAGGGGTCACTGAAAATGTTTTTTTTTTTTTTTTGTTCTTTTTGTATAAATAATAAATGATTTTTTTTTTTTGAAATTTCAATAAAAATCCTAAATTCCAGCTTCTGGGGTAAAAGGTTCTACATATCCATGCAATTTGTTCTGAATACATACACACACACACATGTATAGACACATACACAACGGATTGTGAAGTTGTCCTTCCAACTATGCTGGGCGTCCACCAAAAGCGGCCTGGTTTCCATTTGCTCGACCACACACACACGCACGCACGCACGCATGCTTGCACGCACGCACACACAGTTCTATGGGCCATATTCATACAATTTTGCTTTTAATATCCAAACCACTGAAATTTGTAATTATACTTTGATTACAACCAAATAGGCAGGAATTATTCGCTTATTATCGTTCCGTGCGTAAAAGTAAACCAAATATACTCAGTGTTTGCACACAGAATCTCGCGCGCCGCGCAAAATACACATACTGCGTCTCTTGTATTTTCTTGTGCTATACATTATTCCATATCAGTTTGCACTGTTATGAGGCCCGCCTATTTGGTGGTAATCAAAGTATAGATATTTTTGTGAAAGGTTTTCATGTAAGGTAGAAAGCAGCATATGAAAAAATAGACCACCCACCTCTAACTACCGTAACCACTCGGGTATAAGCCCACCTTCGGGTATAAGCCCATCCCCAATTTTTAAAGAAAATACAGGAACTAGCATACACTCGGGTATAAGCCCAGGTGGTAATTTTAGCATTCAGAAAACAATGAGGCAGTAATTACACAAACAAAATCACATTTCAAAACTTGGAACTATTCTATAGAACCATCAAAGTAGGGCCTAATGCATTGGGATGGCTTGTTTACTTGAATTACTTTGAGGAATGTGATGCAAAAATTGAACATTTACTTTGAATGTTTTAATATCTGCTACAACAAAAGTGTACATATAATGGTATCTGTGAATAAATATCTTCTTGAATGAATATTGCAATTTTGTATCTGATATTTGCTCCCAAGTTCTAGCCCTTCCCTGGGTATAAGCCCACCCCTATTTTGAAGTAAAATCTTCCTTTTAGGGGGGTGAGCTTATACCCGAGTGCTTACGGTAATTGAAAATTTTGAGAGGATAAATGAATATATCACCCAAGCTGTGAAAACAACTAAGCCCATCAAACACCAGTCTTATATTTCTGCTGGTGGTCAAATATATTCTGGTATCACTCAAATATTATGATTACTATTCAAAACAAACATTTTCCAAAATGTAGATGAAATGTCATCCTACGCTGAACTCAAGTCTTAAATTACCTAGGTAACTGGGTTAATCTGTGCACTGGGTCAAAATTGTAATATCACAAACTGATTGCCAGTTGTAATGGGCTGCATAAACAAACAAGGCACAGCAGACTTCTGGTGTGTGTGTGACAATCATTTCTATCAATTGGCTAGACACCAGATTGGCAATCTATTAGATGATCCTGATTATTACTGCAAATGACTAACAATATCAAACAATGGTTCATGCTTATTTCATGGTTTGTTTTTTTTTGATAGATTTGATGAATTTAACTTGGTTCCCATTCAAAGCAACAGTCTGTGACTGCAGAGAAATTATAATATAACAAGCCAGCATTTTGCCTCAATGATAATTTCATATTTATAAATAAAAGCTATATGGGGTTAATATAGAGCAGCACACACAGCAAAACACACAGCAGCACAAATTTTGCTGCTTTCCTCAGCAGCACATTATAGTCCAGGGAGAAGACAAAACCTATAGATGAGGTGACATCAATGTTTACAAACACAAGTTAGCACCTGGTCTACTGACATGTTAGAGATGCGAAGAATATGCCCATACAGTTAAGCATTCAATAGCCTTATCACGCCTGATTGAGCACGAATTTAAAAGCACAAGCCCTGCAGGTGCTCACGCATAGTGCCGGGCAGTGCTTTGTTCGTTGCCCGGCGTTGACGTCACATGTCACCTCATCTATACCAGGTAATTTACTAAAAGTGGCACACACTGGCAACATAAGGGCTTCCTGACCCTACCCCCCCCCCCAACAAAAGGAAAACCAAAACTAGCCAGGAACGGGTCCTGTGTGTACAAGATCAGCGTTGGCCAGACAAGCTGGCCAAAGCTGTCAGATATGGCATACTCCAGTGGCCTAGGCAGCCTTATGGTTCTGAGGGGGCATAAGCCCGGTTAGGGGAAAAGTCTGAGGGTAAATAAGGTCAAAAATGGCTGATTTCGCATGATTTTTTCATCAGAATTTCCCAATTGTAATTTTCTCAAGGGGCGGCACTCTGCACCTTTGCCCTCTATTGGCTATGCCACTGGTATATTTGTGATATACAGCCCCTGATTTGTCGCATGTGAATCTTTTGGTGGGAAACCAGTGGGCAGTGTAACAAGACAATGCCAAGTAAGATTGTGCAACATCATCAACCAAAATACTCTAACTTTGCCAACATATTAGTCGGTAGGCCAAATCAACATCAATCACTGTCTATACTCTGGCTCATTTCTTGGACAATGGACATGTTGCTTCATACATCCAGTCCCAGCCAAAATAATGCACCATTGGATTGCATGTGGGTGCAGTTCACAAGAGAGATACACTCAGAAACAAATAGGTTTACAATAATCATGTACACATGTAGTAAATGAGGACTGCAGTGGTCAAAATACCAGAATTAAAACCACATACTGTATGATCAAAATTCCTTTATTGAGGTAGATCATCTCATAAAAATTTGCATAATTTTGAATACTTGTGTAATTTAGAGCAGGAAATGTTCAAGTGTTTTATTTTCAAATTTTTTTAAAGGTAAAGGTGCTTGTTCTGACCGTCTTTGGGACCCTGATTTATTCGGACAGGGTGCAAAATAAGGATTCTGAAGGGCACACCATTTCAAGGCAGTTATTGAAGGGCACATCAATTTAGAAGGCAATTTACATGATAAAGAATAGCAAAACAAAAGGATAACTTCTAGGGCATCAAGGCAACTGGTTGGGGCACCGACGGCAATTGCCTTCGGTGCCTTCGGTTATTTTGCACCCTAAATTCGGTAGTATCAATTTTGATATCAAATAAAATACCATATTTACTCATTGTCTTCCTGAAATTTCAGCTTTACGGCACTGCACTATGCATTATCAAATCTAGCTAAGAACCGCATTTTTGTAGTAATCCACAGTATTGTTTCCCCAGTGTCATATGATAGACCAAAAATCGGAACAAGTGCCGTTAACCTTAAATATATCATTTTGTGATCCACAGCCTTGCCCCCCCAAAAATCACCTCAAAAGAGTTGAGATTTTTATGTCATCTGAACCATTGGCCTAAGTATAGTATGTGCGTCTTATCTTACGTATGCAAATTCGATCTACTCTTGAAGAAATTCATAATTTTGTATTTTCTGTCTGTAAACAGACAGCAACTTACAACACAGTGGCCTATGGGGCACTGCGATACAAACATTTGCTCATAACATCAAAACACACAGTCAGAATCAACTGAAATTTTAGAAATGACCGTTTTCTCAAGGATATCTAGTCAACCATAAACAGAAATTAAGGTGCTAGAATCATGAAATGCACCTTTAATTTAAAAGATCACAAAAATATTTTGACCCTCAGGGTTCATTGGGTGGTTTGAAACCTGTCAATTTACAAAACACAGACTGTTTAAATTCTACAAATCATGACACACACTCAAACCTCTCTCTATACAGTAGAAAGCATTTTTCGATTTCTCATTTTTAAATCAATTGAGAACAAAACAATCAGGATTGAAAGCATTCACCAGTAAAATAGCCATTTCAAGTCATCGTACTGTGGCTATGCATTGCAGAACTACACAGTAACATGAGAGCATAATTTTCTGGGGTTTTCCCTTGCAAATTTGAATAAACCCATGAATATATTACAGCGAGGGCACGGAATATAAGCAACATCTTGTGCAGATGAACCGAAGTCTATCAACCCCCAGAATATGTGCATGATAAGGCAGACTTAGTTTGCACCATAAATTGTCAATTTAACCCAAGATGTCGTGGGGACGGAAGGGGGCTTATTTTAGTTACAAATACAACGAAAAGCTGCGGCAAACATGATTCCTATTATACGACTGTCGCTGTGCCGGTAAAATATCACAAGTGAGATTGAGCCCTTTCCAATTAACTCACACAATTTGTTTTCTATCTCTTTTCTAAAAATATGCATCAAAAGCGTGTACATTTTGCTTGCATTAAAGGTCAAATATTTCCAAAGATATTGCTTGGTAATCCTTAGTTAACAGCTAACTATAAGTAATGAAATAAAAAAAAAATCTTGCTAGCTGAAAAAAATAAATATTGGTTTACATACAAGCCAACCAGTGAGGTAACATTTTCGTATTGTGTTATCTTTTGCCAGAACTAGGGCTTCTTGGAATGCCTGTTATCATATACACTAAAGCCTTTAGAAACCTCCTGGTACGTAAATTCTAGACTTCAAGTGCAGATGTAATTCCACTCGTCTCCATACCAAAAGTTATCTTCTTTGACTTTCTTTTTTTACTTTAATGTTTCAGTTTTTATATTATTATTTATATCCTCTGAGCCCACTTAAAGGCTGACTCAGAGATTTTGTTTGTTTTTTTGTATTATTTAAAAATAGTCTATTAGAATTAAAGACCTCAGCTATAGTTCTCATTAGCATAAGACATAAATTAATCATATTGTCAATTTCTGTTTACTCTCTCTCTCTCTCTCTCTCTCTCTCTCTCTATTACCTCCACACTAGTATTTTTTTTCACTTGCCATCTACTTTCCAGCATATATAAATTCACTACACAGTTTGTTTAACTTGCCCGCAGAGCCACAGTCACCTCAATACAATGCCATTCTACCATGATTTGTAACATTAGGGGGCTTTTTTTAACATAGAATGGTTTCATGATTTGCCCATTTTATGTATACCTACATTGTATGCATCAATTGTGAATCCATGCTCAGGGGAAAGGGGCAAACACGGCAAGAGGCGTCACCCCAAGGGGTTGTCACATCGGGGGGCAATGGATAATGTTCCATCAGTTCAGCATAGAGGAGTTATCTAAGGAGGAGGGAAGGAGGAAACGGCACGATGGCATTGCCCTGCCCCTATCTGCCATTGGCATGCTATCACACACACACAGAGTACGCCACGTGCCCGTAAGTCTTACATGCCGTAATAATTTGCAGTGATATGCGACAAGGCATACCCATTCAGGATTGAACAAGCTATAGAAGTGGTCCCTGGATTCCCAGAAGTGTTGTTTGTCAAACCTGCCTACATCCCAATTTCTCAAGACACAATTCAACAACCCAAATACCTCATTCTACAACTCCTGCTCAAACTCCATCTCAGTGCAGCTTTCTACATATGCACTGAATTCCAGCAGTGATACTTGTTAGAGTTTTCTCTACTTGTACTCATACTCTAGTACTCATACTTGTACTCATACACATGAGTAGATTATGTTTGTTTTCAGGAAATGCTTGCTGATGACTTATCTGTGGCTCAAAGCAAGAGGCTATTATTTCTGGAGGACTATGACAACATTTTTTTTTTTTTGATTTTGCTCTCAACCCTTTGATGTTTACCATCTTTATTACAGTACCTGTGATTAGCTCATTGCATGATATACATTGTATAACATGATAAACTCTGAGTTACCAATCAAAATTGATCTATTATATATATTGTACGAACACTAGCTTTTCTTACACTGTCTCTGATTGGCTATTTACATCATATAACTTTATAAATAACCAATCAAATCAGCGGGAAGTTTGTTTCGGGGAGGGGGGTTAAAACAAGTGATTATGCCTCAAGAAAGTATGCAATTCACTTTAAAGTCCCAAACACAGTCATAAAATCGACAAAGAGATTTTGCCTTCAATACTAGTAGTAAATCCAAAGTGTTAAATTCAGTTTGTCCCAATGAACGAGGTGGCCGGATTATCCTCACACTCGCAGCAACTGCCCTGACTCCCCTCCTTCCACTTCACCCAAATCAATGCATCCCTATCCCCAGCCCCTCTCCCACCCTCCTCCTCACTTGCTTCCCTCCAAGTCTTCCATGGATGCCCCCAACTCACAAAAGCACCTCCCAAATATTTCTGCCCATCCCTCCTAGCACGCGCCACACCAACACAAACCATTGTATGTAGGGGTAAAGAATTATCAGGCATAGCCCATTTTTTATTACTATATACAAGACAGCAAATTTTATCCAATTCCGTCATCAATTCATCTTAATTGTGCATCACTCACTATTAAATTCCAGGGATGATTTAATTGCCACAAGTGTAAAATTGTACAAAAATCTTAAAGGGGAATTTTGTGATCCAAACTGTCCCCGGGCCCAACTTACCTAACAAAAGTTAGAGATTGAAAATTTCCAATTTGAATTACTTTTACTACACTTTTATACTTAACGACTCTAACGTTATGGCATATTTCCTGGATCACTGGACCATACCGCCCATGACTTAAATTCTCTGGTAATAGGAATATCCACCATCCCGGAAAGGTATAACCAGTTTTTTTTTCCCGTCCTATAACTATTATAAACTGACATAGGACAGATAAGTAGGGATGGCCCCCATGGGCGGGAATCTCAAGTCGGTAAGATATAAAAGTTAAGTAAAAGTAATTTCAAATTGGAAATTTTAATTCCATACACTTTTATACGTACCGACTTGTTACATGGTATGGAATTAGAATTCAAAGCCCTCCGGAGCGGTGGGTTTGCCTATGTCCATTACTTGTCAGTAACTCGAGAACCACTTGTCTTGTCATTCATTTGTACATTGCCATTAGATTTGCAGAAAAAAATGCATCATTCCATGCCACATCCCTAAGGTTAAAACGAGGTAAAGGTTGTTTCACTAGCCCAAAAAGCTTGCCCTCATTATCTCCTCTACTGGAACACCTTGAAATAGGGCCCAGGATAGACAGGCCATTGTGTCATGGGCCCTTTGCCAATTTAAAATCGCTCCTCATAGGCAGATTTGTAAGATATTCTGACCTGTTTCAACTATCCATCTTGCAATAGGGTCTTTGACGCACCCTTCATTACACCCTTTTAAAATGTTTGTAACAAAACGTTGTGAACTGTGTCAGTGACGGACAATGTTCTCGTAAGATATAGCGCAAGGCCCTGGCAGGGACACAATAATTGGTGGTGAAGCCTTCTTCATAAACTTGCCAAATAAATCTCCTTGCAATATGTCTCAGCGATTCAATTTTTTGTGAACATAATTTTCAGGTTCTTTGTGCCGCAAACGGGACACCACAAGATCCACCATCCCCCCCCCATCTCAGGTGGTAAACTTAAATCAACAGACAGGGCCATGGATTTCTGATACGTGCTCCCTGGGCTACGCTAGTAGGAAACAAACCGTCTTCAGTTGTGACATATTTCATATCTACAGTTTCCAGTGTTCAAAAGGGTTTAGGATAATTGCATATTCAGAACTAACGGCAGATTCCAACTAGGGAGCAACCTTTTCTAGGTGGGCCTCCGCTGAGACATTACGACTATGAGCTCCGTCACAATCATGTGCTGCCCAACTGGAATACCCCTGAAACCATCGGTGTACTATCGAGATTGCACCTCCATGTTGTAGCCCTGCATATAGAAGGCATGAAGTTGTGTTTGTCATATATTCCTGTAAAAAATTCTGCCACTGTATTCAAGACGCTGAAGTGGGACGGGATTATTTTTTTTTTTTCCGTTACTTACACCAACGGGTAATATCTGTGAATCTGGCATCATTAGGTTATTGCTTACTTGGCGCGAGCCGATGCCATAGTTTTTGCAACTTTCTCTGGAAATCCCTTTTCAAGCTTCTTTGCCTTGACAATTTCCACGATACTAGGTTGAAGGTCTCTGGATTGGGTGTTGAATTGTCCCCGATACTGGGTTAACAGATCGCTTCTTTCTGGCAGCTTTCAACGGAAATTTCCGCACCAACAATGTTAGTAGAAGCGGAAAACCCCGATTGGAGGGCCCAGAGGGGGGCATCAGAATTACAGGCATTCTGTCCCAATCTTCTTCAAATACTAGGTGTAGCGAAAATTGGGGGCGGGAAAAAAGCGTAATGCAATCATCCCTTCCCATGAAGGACTGAGAACGCAAATCTACGGCTTACGCACCCCAATCGGGATGGCGCGGAAACTATTGGAAGCTTCGCATTCTCTTTTGTTGCAAACAGATCTACATGGGGACGTTCCCAGTGAAGGTGGGGGGGAAGGAAATATGTGATCCACAACCTTGTGGAAGTGCCCACTCTGTAGGTTTTTTGTCACCTACCTATGGGCTATTCCATGTCCAACACTCGAGATGTGACAGCAGCATGTCATGGATTTTTTTCTTGTTCTGTTGTGAGATAGAAATTGATGAGAAATGAAAATCTTGAAATTTTGCGATTCATACAGGCTTTTGTTTTCTCTGCAGGAGCATTCAGAAATTAGGGGGGTCATCACATAAAAAAGCATGTGCGATGCGAAAGAACAATTTGATTGAGGGCCATTAAAATTGGAATGGAACCCTGCCCTAACTTTGAAAATCACGATCTGGGGAATTGTGTAGTGTAGAATTCAAAGCTGGCATCAAAAAATGTGATAGCTCTCTGACTTTTAAATTATTTGGGTTTGTAAAAATGCAAATATCTTTCATCTGGGACCAAGTTTTGGGGGGTCAGAACGCCGTAAATAAAATATTTTTAAGTTGTGATTGTTTTGTGAATGTGAGTAACACTGCAGGACTCTGCGACAAGTTACAATAATAAGTACATAGGTAAGTAATAAGCAAGTTACAGGCCGATGGAAAATCCTAGTTTGCATTTTGACATATAGTGGCCCCCCTGAAATAAAAAAAATAAATGTTGAACATACTACATCACCCTCAACCCCTCTACTTCAATAATGTTGAAGATACAATCATCAAAGCCTATTCTTGAACGAACCAGCTTGGTGTTTTTGATGTCTTCATTGTTTTCACACAATACCCTTTGCGTGATAATCCCATAGAATGTATATGGTGATAGGGGTGCATTGTGGCATGTACAATGACCTCGGGGTCACATATACCTTTTGTGGTAACCATTTGAGTGTGTATTTTTGTTTGAAAAAATTAAGACAACCACGCTAGTCTTCAGGAAAGTTGTTTTAATAATACAATCTTCAACATATCTGAAGTAGAGGGGTGTTGTCGAATGCCAACATTGGGTTTCAGGGGGGTCAAAATGTGTCAAAAATATACAATTAAACCAATTCAAGGGGCTGTTACCTCCTTATTTAACTTATCTAATGTAGTATAATTGTATTGGTTTAAAGTTCTATTATTAACCTGAATGAACCAAAAGATGGACAAATAAAAATGTTCAACTTTTGGAGTTATGACCCCCCAGACTTGGCCCCGAATTAACAAAGGCCAATTTCGCCTCATTATCTCCGAAAGTAAACCGCTATTACTTCCCTCTCCTGATTCCAGCTTTGAATCCTACACCAAATATTACCCATGAGATAGATGATTTTCAAAGTTTTTGTGAGGGTTCATTACTAATCGTGACCCTCCAACATCGTTTTCACATTGGGCAGACTTTTGATGATGACCCCACCCTAAATTTCCAATTCTCTAGCGGTAAAACGAAATGGACTATGACTCTCAAAATTTCAGGATTTCATATCTCATCAGGTCTACCACCACAACTTAAAGCCGAAAAAAATCCATGACCGTGCCTGCGTGCACACCTCGAATGTTTGACATGGAATGGGCCCCCTGGACATTCTGTCTGCATAACATTTCTCTTTCCCTGGGATATGCCGCTCCTTAACATTATTTTGACGCTCTCTCTTGCCCAATTTAGCGGCTTCCACTCAAGTAACACAGTTGTCTGGTGACTTTGTACCTCCCTTTGTTTGTTTCAGGTATGCTACCCATGTGTAGTTGTCTGATCTTAACTAGAACCACTTTCTTGCTACCCCACATGCTGAAAGGTATGAGCTGAGGAAGACCGCCTTCATCTCGTCCAATTTATGTGCTTGTTTTTCACAATCGGATCCCACAAGCCGCTTACTTGCTTTTCTCCTAGATGCGCACCCCAGCCCAATCCGGATGCATCTGTTGTCAACGAGTTGGGCATTTGGAGAGCTCAACTGTAGACCAGTTGAGGGTGTTGTTTTGTCTATCCACCCCCGTCAGATGGTTCCAGACACGGAGAGCTCTACGTCATTGTCCCCTATGGATTCCTTGTGAGGGCGCCCTTTAGTCCTAACAAGGACAGTTGATGGTCTCATGGCCAGTCCTGGCCCACGGAAGAGAGCTCTACATGCCTGCCATTATTCCTAATAGACGCAGGGAGAAGCTGGCTGGGACTATCCTTCTTTGTAGTAATGTATGGATCACTTCGTCATAGGAGGTTGTATCTTTCCATGGTAGGGTCTTACTAGTACCGTAGATCTAGACCAAAATCTGCCCCTAGAAAATTTAGACGTTGCTTTGATCAAGACATACCTTTTCCAGATTTAGGAATAAAACCCAAGCTGAGTCACTATCCTCATGACTTTGGGCTGACTGATTGTATTGCAGTTGCTTTGCTGCTCTTGATTAGCCAATCGTCGAGGTACATGTACACTTGTAACGCTGAGAAATGCAGGTGGACCCTAACACTGAACAATCGACTTTGGTGAAGACCACTGGGGCTAGGCTAGTCCAAAACAAGAACTCGAAACTGTGCATTTCCTTGAATTGACAACCTCGGTACTTTTTGTATTGAAAAGGGTGTATTGGTAATGTGCAGATAGCATCTTTTAAGTCTATTTTGCCACCCATTCCCCGTTCATTCCCCAGACTTTGGATAGTGTGGCCAAATGTTGATTCGAAAATTGAATCATGCCACTACAAACATTTTTCAGAGGTCTTAAGTCAAGAGTGGTCTCCATCCCATCTTTTTTTGTGCATGCGAGGAAAAATCATACTGTAAAACCCTCATTTTTTGTGCACTTGGGCCTGTAACTAACTCTATAGCTGATTTTTGTAATACACCCTCGACCTTTTAGAGAGTAGATCTTTGCGGACTCGTCCCTGAAGGCAGTCTGTATTTTAAGACGCCCTCTGCTACTGGTGGCTGCTTTTCGAAATTTCTATTTTGTACCCTGAGACATTATGAAATGCTTTACCCATAAGTCGTCTGTGATTTTCTAATTTTTCTTTCTTTCCCAGATTATGCAAACATTACTAATCTTCCCCCCACTGTAGCTTGCTTGAGGAAGTGTACAGTCAGAAATTATTGGAGCTTCTTGTCCTTTTGTCTTGTCCTTAGTACGAAAGGACTAGGACTTGCCTATTGAATGGCTTTTTGAAGTCCGTTGACCATCCTTGTGTTGGCCTTGGATGTGCACGTTGGTTTCCATAGAAAGCTGATCCCTTTGTATTTGTCACTCTGCCTTTTTACGAGGTGGCTCCTCTTTTGAGTCATGGTTGTGACTTCTCTTGAAAGCGAGGAAACTTCCCTGCCACATAATCGCTATTTTTCTCTAGCATCTTCTACTCTAGCAAAATGAAGCTTCTGGTTGGAAGTACCTTACCCATTTTGGTGAACGCCTCATGAAAGAGGGACCTTCTCTTCTTAGTCGGTAAATTTCATCAATTCATCTGCTGCTGCAGAATCTTTGAACTGCAACTGAGAGAGGCAAATTCGTCTCCTAGCAACCCGTAGCTAAGCTCTTTGCAGAGACCGAATGGCTTGCATCTGCCATGGCCTGCAACGCTATCGTAAATTCCATGAACCATATTCAGAGCTTCTTCTTTTTGGTACTTGTCGGGTTCTGATAATATTGTGTTGACCGCATTTACCATTAAAGTGAATTGTGCTCTCATCATCCACCCACAGATCATTACATTTTGTGGATTCCCCCCTTCTGCATAACGCATTCAGCATCCCCGATCACCGGTTTTGTTTTTTTGCCTATCTAGCACTTGCCAGCCTTTTTAATAACCAACCGTATGACTTTTTGAATTTGTCGTCCAATTCCAACTTTGCTTTTGTATCTTAGTATCCATTTATTCTTAATGGTGCCATCTAATGGCAAGCTGGGATTGAGGAATCTTCTTAGGTTTGTACAAGGCAGCCGATACAAAAGAAGAATGCTCCTGGTTTGTTTGCTCTTCTCTTCTTCCAAACTCAAATCCCCTGCATAGTATGAAGGTAATTGTCTAATTACGGAAGCCAATCTAAGATCTTCTGCCACGCAGAATCTCACTTGAGCGATGTGATCCACTCTCAAAAATTGAGCCCTCCAATTTATCCGACTGGTTTTCATTGTCACTGAGGGCATCTGTCTTCTGTGCTTCCGAGCTTTCATGTAAGTTCACTAATATCAAAGTCATTCTGCGGATCCTCTGCAATGCTGGGCACCTTGACTGCAGCTTGTTCAAGTAGTACTAGCCATGTGGCTTTTTCCACTTATCAACATTGAGTTCATAAATGACTCCACATCTTTTTTATTCTCTATTGTAGTTTCTCCATGAACTGACAAATCTGATGCATTAGAGTCTTTTTCTAGTCTCTCTATCACTAGTATCCATACTTTTCATTCTGGCAGTACTTTTCTCGGCTTCTTTGGTTTTATGTCTTGCTAGCCGATGTTTGCAGCTTTGATTTTTTTTTTCAGCAGGTTTTTGATGTGAAACACCATCTTTCTTTGCCCTGGGATCAATCCCAGTTGCTTTGGCATACTCTCCTGTTACATCCCAACTAACTTTGTTTGCACTCATGATCAATAGTTCTTAACCATATACCAAACCCGATTGGTGTGATAGATATTGATGAACATTAAAGGCTAAGCCACACTCCAAGAGGAATGCACTTTTCCTAACATTGCTCATATTTATTCCAACCACTCAAGTGGGTCAATTTATTTAGTCACGCCCAACCCTCTAGAGGATTTTTAAATATGAACTGAAGTAACGTCCTCTGATTTTTTAGTATACCCTGCCCACCCAAGGGGTTTAAATCTAAATCACTTCTGGGAAGATGTCATACAAACAATACCCCCCACCACCCCAGGGTGGATTTATGTACAGGCTAAACTGCACCCTTTATTGTACATAAATGCTTATTTAATTTTGTACCCCCCACTTCAAGGGACGGATTTATCGATGAATCGGGATAAAGCCCACCACTTCAAGGGGGAACAATCCACTTTCAATATCTATATGACCCACCACTCAAGGGGATTTTCTTATAATATGTATCCACCACTCAAGGGGGATTTTATGCTACTATCACCTCACTGCTCCGCACCCCGCCACCCGACAAACACCAAGGGGGAAGTCAACCAGATATGTAGTCGTGCATAGCAAAGACCGATCTCGGAAATTCCACAGAAAGAGCTCACTTGGACTGCGTGTAATACCGATATAGTCAATGTGATTTTCAGCCATCATGTGGTAAGTTCACTCACACCAAAAACGCTGCCTTATCGATCGTTCGTAACGTAGCTTGTCAATGGTGTTCAGTACAATGGATATATCGTCGTGAATATGAATATTATTGCCGAAAATTGTCCCTAAACTGTTAAAAAAACCTATTTTTTGTTCCAGCTTTCAATTTTTATTTACTGCGCTCGTCTGCGCCCGGGAAAAACTGGTTACTGTCCGGATGGGGGAATACGATACACACAGAATTTAGTCATGGGTGGGCGGATAATTGTTCCTGTGGATCCGGGAAATATGCCATAAAACGTTATAAGTCGGTAGTATAAAAAGTGTATGTGAAATTATATCAGCTGCACTGTCGGCGTTAATTATAGTATGTTTGCCTACGTGCCTTCAAACTCGGTCTGCTACTTGAAAGACATTTGCCTTTTGTTTTTCTGTCTGTGGACAGAAATCCAGGCAACAAACATTGGCCTATGGGGCAGCATAATACAAACATTAACGTAAGCGCCTGAAATTTTGGAAATAACCTTTTCCCTCGGGGATATCTAGTTGCCATTACCGCTAAAATTGAGTCTGTTTTCAACATGATTTCCCCTAGTTGTCCTCTATTTGCTGTATATTTTACTGGTTGTTAATTACATTCCAAACAGGTTGCAGACCTGATCCTGTCGGCAAGTTTTGGAGTGGCGAGCATTTTTCTCCAATTACTGGAACAGTTCGTTATTCAGTAAAAGCGAAATTACAATCACCAATTGTGTAGTTATGTTTCATAATTTGCGTAGCAAATGGGAGTAATATTTGAAGATTACAACAAACACTTAAAGTAGTCAAGCTACATGGACGACTTTGCTTCCACTGCCATCTGTTCACTAAAACATATCAATACAGCAGCACGTTGTTTTGAAAATAAGGTTTTTATCCATGAGGATCACCTATCAATTCTCAAAGAATGCCAACAACAAAACCTAAAGGGGTGTTTCCCCCCCCTACACATACACTATTGCTAACATTTGGGAAATTAAATATTGACTGCTTTGAGGGCAATGGTTGAAAACGATAGGCCCAAGGTGCTCGAAGCCATACTATGCCCCCGAGGCGTAAGCCGAGGGGCATAGTATGGTTGCGAGATCACCGACAGGTCTAGTTGTTTTCAACCATGTCCCTAATAAAAAGCATGTAATTTTGTTTTATAATACGAATATATAGATTCCCTTGTCCTGATTGGTTAAAAGAACATTCTAACTAAGCCAAGATTCTTTAACATACATAGGCCGAAATAGGTGATCAGGCCATGTGTAAGTAACAACAATTCCGTGTAACTTACCGATAGTACTCCAGGATCCAACTTCTAAGTTTCCATTAAAACAACCCAAACTTATAAAAAGCAAAACCACGCGAACAGAACAAGTTAAATTCCAAAAGTTACACTTCTTCAATTCCATGTCAACATTTTAAAAAAAGTCGCATATGTCCGTTAAGTTCTTCCTGCCACGATTGCACAATACACCTGTCCTGTAGGACCTTGTGTATCATTCAAATCCAGTGACTATAGTCTTGAATAAGGCCATGTATTCTGGCTATATGGGATTTGCGCGGGAGTTTTGCTTTTACAACACCCGTACAAAGCCTACTAAACTGTTTCAGGGTTGCTGAGAACATTTGAAAACTCGGAAGAATTACAAATCTTCATGACCTTTGATATCAACTTTCCTAGTGTTGAGGAAGTGACGGGAGGTCAAAAACGGATCGCCATCATTGATTTGTGCATACAAAGTGCCATTTTTCTGTCGACAAGATGCGTAGCAATTAATCGAACTCCGAATTCGGAAACAATGTCCACGGAACTGAGATTGGTCGTCACGCGTCAAAAATCCTCGAATATCTTCACGGCGTTTATTTTCTGCCGTTTGGTATCGCAATATTCAGCTGCGTCTATTATTCATTTAGCCGTCGTCGTCTACAAACTCAAAGCGTGGCTGTGATTCGCCATTTCGTGTGCCCTTGTTCGTGTGGTTTGTACTGGAATCTGGACCAGCACTTGTGATAAAGTGAAACAAAAAATCCCCAAAAAGCGATCGTATGCTTCAACACACAGAGAAATGTGACCCCGGCGAGTTTGCGCTGTATTTATCTCTTACACCAATTTCAATACGTTTTACACTCATAATACGGCGTGGATAGTCCATACGGCAGTCTCTATGCTTGGAAGAGGTGTCCCGGGCAAGTCATAAATGAGATGCCGCCTCCCAGGGCATAGTCATTTTTGGTCAATTCTTGAAGCTAGTGAATTTATGCTCCACTTTTAACCAAGCAGATGACAGGAATCTATATCGAGGTATATAATGGGTAAGTGTCAGAGGCATGATGGGAAAAATAGCAGAGATTACCCCCCTACTATGCGCGTAGCCAGCCCGGTGTCCAAGGGAGCGATTCCCCGGTAGGTGCAACATAATGTCCCGATCACAAGCAAAAATATCCAGGTTCCGGGCAAAAGAGTCTGAAGAAGGGCCAATTTAATCGTCTACTACTTCCCTGATTTCCCCTTAAAACAACTTTTTCAGAGGAAGGCACTCTGCCCCCTGCCCCTGCCCCCACCGGCTATGCCACTGCCCACACACTTGAACTCTTGCGGCCAATCCATCTGGTGCACACATACTTTTGTTTTTAAAATTGAACAAATATCAAGCTTTCCAAAATTTGATCATGCTATTTCCATCTGGCTGTCTTGGTGGTCGGCATTTCTTAGACACCTACCGTAAAGTCTGTGAATCCCATGTCGACGGGCATAGTGCCAATGGCTGTATTATGCTGGTAGATTCTCTCATAGGGAATATTAGGATCAGGGAGTTCTGGAACTCTTGGATGATGTGGTAAGCTCCTCGGCCGGTCTTCTCCATCGCCTGTCTGCAGCGCTTACGCAATTTGGACGATGTGCGACCCATGGTGACAATGACAGAATCTTGGCTCATGAAGACTAAAACTGCAGTGATCTGTACAATAAATGAGATCAGAATAATTGAAACAGGTTGTTAGGAGGTGGAAGCCAAAAAAAATTACATTGATAGGCATCCAACAAAAGTTAGATGCCAGCATTCATATTGAAATTTCATTTTGTTCAAGTTCATTTTTAAAACCAAGTCAACAAAGGTTCTTTTTACACTTTCACTCCTGACAAGTAAGTTTGAATATCACAATTTTGGTAATAAAAATTGCATTCAAAATGAGGACAACTTTTGATTCACTTGTGAAGTCAAAGCAAAGCAAAGTTATGTGCTACAACCAAAAATTTTTGCCAAACATGCAACACAGGTTCTTGTTAAAGCATGACTCCCTTAACGGACAAACGTTAACCGATATCCAAGGACAACCTTTCAGCTTCAACAGACTACTCCTCCCTCTGCTCACACCAAAAGTTAACACATGCAGCACTATGTCATTGAAGTTGAAAGTTATGGGTAGCCCTACACTACACGCATCCATAATATTCCTGACTAGCCTCAGTCTTGCCACCATCCCTTGGTTCAATCAGTTTAAACCCACAAGGCACAAACAAATAGCATTAATGTTGAATGATATGGCAGCCTCAGCTTAGCTAAGGTGATGAACACTTTGTTTTACTGTACCTCACCAATCTGCCTGAGTGGGTAATGCATATACCCCTGCAATGCCCTTATTTAGACATACCTGTCTGTCTGACTTGACTGGCAGACACTGCCTCTAAGAGAAGAAAAAACTGCCAGTTTCCTAATTTGATGATAGACTTCTAAATTGACAAATGCCATTCAGCACCCAGTCCAAACACACACTGCTCTCTGCATGCATGTACATTTATGTGCCTGTCAACACGGCACTGACCAGTTCCCCAAATTAACTATTGCATAGCCGCAATGAATTCAAGCCGCAATAAAAGTAATCTATACATCCTACTTCCAATGCAAGTAATTTCTGTTGTTAGTAAGAGTGCATGGTCAGAGTGATAAATGGAAATGGTCAATTTGTTTACTTCCACAATTTATAGCCCTAAGGGTAGGTAATCAACCCTCTACTATATGTATATTATACAATCTTGAAAATTATTTTAAGAAAATGAAGATATAATTTTTGGAAATGGTACGCTCTCTCTCTCTTTCTCTGTGACGAGTTTAACTTAAGGTGATATCATTATTTAGTGTGCAGGGCTGGAAAAAATGTCACATTTCCGGCAGGAATACAATCCAAATTTACTTCCAAGCTTACCTTAACTTCAACTATTCTTATGTATTTCTTTATTTAAAGGACAAAAATTTTCCTCCAAATAGCAAAATTTTCCAAGAATGTGGTTCCCAAATTCACCAATTTTCCAGGCACGGCAGTGTGACTTGATCGCATTAACCTCAAAATAATGTTAATACCCAGACCCATTCTAAATTGTGAATTGAAACTGGACAGGAACCGATGAAATTGTGAAATTTCCACAGCTCTTTAGGCATTGATCAATGGCTACAGCATATCTGGTGGATGCATTGTTAGACTACATGTACCAAGGGCGGATTTAGAGGGGGCGCACCCGGCGTGCGGCCCCTCTATTTTTTGCAGAGCACAGGGCGTGGCATATAGGGCGCCAGGCACCCTGTAGATCAAGAAAGACTTTTGTCTACACTCGCCGCCGGATGCCCTGTAGATCTCTAAGAATGAAGGTACAGGGCGTCGGGTGTCGTGTAGATCATGAATGACTGTGGGCCTGTGCCTAGGCCGATGCAGTATGTTACTTATTTGTTGTGTTGTTTAATGAATGACAAAGAATTCTATCCCTCCCCCTTAAGAATTTTAAACAGACTGGGGGAAAAAAGTGTTTACCCAGCGAGCGCAGTGAGCTGGAAAATTTGGCGCCCCCTCTATTGAAATTACTGGATCCACCCCTGTGTACTTAGCGAAATGCTTGTCCAAAGCTCTGATGAAATTGTTTACATAATGTGAAAATACAACCTAGCTCAGTGCTGGTCTATTGTTCCAAAATTGTTTAAATATTATTTTAACAAATCAAAATACAATCTAGCTCAAAACTGTTCCACTATTCTGAAATTTTTTCAATTTTTCATCGATAAAATGAAAAGACACTCTAAATAAAAGCTGCTAAATGCAAACAAATATTCTTCACACTCTTATATTACTTGCTACTTTAACTATAGCCATAAACTTGTTAAGGGAACAACTAGTAGGAAAAAAATATGCACAATAATTTTGCAGTCTTATTTACTGGATTCACAGGATATATGGGTTTAAAGTGATAAAATTTAATGTGTAATGCACTGTAAAAATTTATTATCTGGTGACTCCAGAACCAGCATTGTTAAACATTTGAACAGTAAGTGATGGCCGATTCAATATTGACAAAGATAAAGCTCAAATGCCATAAGTACCGTCTATGTAAAGCAGAGTAACAACACCAAAAACTTAAATTGAGTTGTACGCAAGATATTTAAAAGGTAATTAAAAATGCTTATGAAAATTTCTCACAAACCAATCTTGCAAAATTCAGGTTACGATCTTGACATAGGTTGGGGTGACAAGAATGACAACAAGCATTTTCTGAATCAAGCAAACCCCTAACAGGCCCTCCTCACACAAACCCTAAGGTCATCTATCTTATCATTACCAGTCAACCCTGCAAACAATAGGGAATATTGAGGGTTTAGAGCAAAAATGCTTCACCTGCAATAGCTGCCAGGTGTTACATTTGGATGGTATACATAGGCGTGCCCAGGAAATTTTATTGAGGGGGGCTGGACTAAAGATGTTTGAACCATGAGAGCGAAGAGAGCGAAGCGAGCGGAGCGATCGGAGCGACTAACGGGTGGGGTGCAGGGGCCCGCCTTAGGGCCCCTGGTGGGGTCCAGGGGGCAGAGCCCCTGGAAGCTCCTGAGGTTTTAGGGTTTTCAAGACCGGAAAACGCCTTTCCTTGCGTACTTCTTCCGACACTTTTTGATCCGCATTTGCATGAAAAAATCAAATAAATGTACCATAAAATCATCTATTTGTTCACTTGCTAAGCCGTATGTATTTTGAAGTTGATGTTATAAGCAATTAATTCAGACCCATCATAGCGAACAGTCGATAGCATGTTCTCCTTTTTCTTTTCTCCTTCTCTTTTCCTCTTCTTTTTCTTCTTCTTTTCTTCTTTTCTCCTTCTCTTTTCCTCTTTTTTTCTTTCTCCATCTTTCTTCCTTCCTTTTTTTTCTTGAGAACTTTGAGGGGGTACGCCAGTGGTATAACACTTAATAAGAACACAACTGACAAATGGCAGCTATTGCAGTTGGGGCCTTCTTGCAGTAAACCCTTGATATGGAAAGTTGCTGCCTGCCAATTTTGGTATTTTCAACCTAATATTGATCATGATAGTGCTACAATAAAGGCTTAAAACATTCAGATTTACGTAGCATCAAATAAAGATCCACTGCAATACGTCACTTATGTGTGTAAAATTTTTATTTCATTTTCCGGTCCTATTCTGATATTAAATTGAATTAAAAATTTTGTCGAAAATGAGCCTGTACTGGAAATTGAAACTGAAAAAAAAATGATAATGACCTGGCATCAACAATCGACCCCACCAAGTTTCATGTCCATACACCATCGTTTACTCCATTTGACCTCATTTGACCTTGAATGACCCCGATGACCTTTGATCCACTAACCAATACAAACTCGGTCTTCGTTCGGTCAAGGGGCACCCACCCACCAAGTTTCAGGAACGCGCGACCCTCGGTCTCCGAGAAAATAGACGCGGTCAGACACACAGACAGACGACCGGTAATATATAGATTCTTGAAATCCCAGCAGCATCTGATCTGGAGAGGGAGGGCTGGGTGGGTCACAGCCATCCACCCATCTATGCTGCCCGTGGACCATAATACGGTACCTCATACACACCAAGTCCCAGTTAAAAACAGAAACATTTGAACTATATACAGGCCGACTCAAACTGGTTCTCAATAGATGCCATCGTGTATGTACGTGCAGTACGTTCTTCAAGATTATTTATAAGCTACTACACATACCCAGCAAGGCTGGTATTTTGCTCCTTAAGTAAGAGTATCTGTACTTCACCTTGAGAGACAAGTTTTCAATGCCTCTACATCATCAAGTATACTATTACATTGCATTGATCCTTCTTGTTGGCAAAGTATGTCACATTTTTTTAAACCCACAGGGACAAGTACGCTATCTTCAAATTGTTACATTTGAGCTCAAACAGGCAAAACTTTAAAATTGAACAGTATGATTAATCCAGGTTGTTCCATTTCGGAAAAGGAAAAAACAAAACAACCTTGCCATTTGTGTAAGAAAAACTGTTTTTCCCGGAAGTATAAAAGCTTTATGTGTGTCATTTTATAACAAATTGTCAATTTTGGTTGTACTATCTCCCAGGAATCCGATTTCACACTGACATAATTCATGTCATAAAATGATTGTGCTGGCTTTATAAGTAAATGTATAATGCTGGCATGTGGGTTTTATTATAATGCTGGCATGTAGCATGCAATTTTAATATAACTTTGCACAAGCAACCCATTTTTTGCACATATCACCAAACTGTGATTCCTTTCCTAGACTTTTTATAATTCTCCTTACAGAAATGTATTCTGTAGCAATCAATTTTCCTCCAAGCACCTTTTGTAATTTAATTTTTGCTTGAAAGTGTTGTAATTAGTATGTGATGGTCCACATAGCTTCCACACTAATGTATTTCAATAAATATCTTGTGTGAATATTAATTACGATGACCACTACGACTGTGATTTATCACGTTCTATTGAAAATATGCAAACAAGCTCATTAATATTCATAACCTGTCCAAAAGGTTACAGCACATGACCTCATGTTTTATGATATGTGGTGCATATCAAATGCTTTAAAATGAAATAGACATATAATTAACACTCAGAGAAACAAGACATAAAAAGATGAACATGTTTAACAGATCTGCAGGGCATAAAAAATATCTATTTCATGGGAAGCCAGCTGCCAAATTTTCCAAAATGTAAATTTGTGTACAAAAAGGCCAAACTTTCCCTCCACATTCAAAAATTTCCCTCCAAATACCACAATTTCCTGAGAAGTAGCTTCCCAAATTCTCCACTTTTTCATGCCATTTCATTAAAATGGTTATACATTTATTTCTAGCATTATAAAGGTGCAACAAGAGATTTCACATATCAGGTGTCCCTAAAAAAATCAAAAGTACTGATTTTTGCCCTGATATAAAGCTATCCATAAAAAATATCCCTATCTGAAAGGATTAAGCTGAGAAATGTTTCTTTGGTTAAAAATTGTGAAATTTCTAATTTCGTATAGGAGCAAATACGAAATTCAGCCTATGTTTTCTATTGAAATATATGGAAATTAAAATCACCTTTTTTATTTCTTTTAAGACATTTCTGTGCCCAAATTACAAGGTAAGAAATCTATTGAGTGTCTAATCTTCATGAAATTACTATTATGACACAATATTTGGGTGCCTCAAAATCTCTTGTTGCACCTTTAATGTTGTGGTGTTTATCATTACAAATATCTGCCACATTAATTTTGTTCAGCATGAGTTTTGTGATTTGTTTTCTATCATCATCAATATATAAGCAAAAATGCAATTTTCATGGGATCTAATTTTTGCAATTGTCTAATAAATGCTCACAGAAATTTACGGAAATAGGAAGTAATCACAAATTGGATACCATATGCACTGCAGCAGAATATTTTTAAAGTGGGTGGCATCTTGAGTTCAGGGAGTTGATCATTTTTTACATGCATTTTTAATGGACTGTTTTCCTTTGCTTAAAAAAAAAATTGGAAAGCCCAGGTGACCCCCCTGGTTCCACTACCCAGTGGAGACAGAATTAAAACTCTGAATGTTGGATCTAATGCTATAAAGATGGGCAATATTGTTGTTCACAATCGCATCATGAAGTTCCATATGATCACAAGGACGAGCACCAGTTGCACCACATTTATTATAAAAAGCGCCAGCTACAAAAAAATGGCCGTTCAGTGCAGTTTGAAGTCATGGAAGCACCTCTAAAAATGATTGGGTTCCCATGTTATTCAGTCACGTTCGATCCACACAACAACGCAATCATGTAGAATGGGCCCTTACTGTATAGACACCTTCATATTCAGATTCGGGACATCTCCCAAATATTTTTGAACAAATGTTAATCAGGTAATATAGGACCTACTTGGATGTTCTAAAAAAAGGTCCAGAAAAAATATTATAATTCCAATAGCAATAAACAACAAAAGGGCAAAACGCTCTCAGGGCCAGGGTGGGACATATACTTGGATATTTCTGGGAGAAAATTCCGGAAAAAAATAATCATAATGTCTCAAAAACCAATGTTAAAAAATAAAAATAAACACAATAAACAACCCAACCATCAATGAAAACAATCTCAGAAACAAATACTAATTTAAAAATTCCAAATAATAAAAATACAACTCAGCAACTGCCTGTTCAAAATCGAGGGAACATTTTTGCTCCTCGGTTTTGTTCTGGAATCTTGAGACAGGAATTTGTGTTTGGACTTTTCCTCTTTTGTTGAGTAAACATTATTGAAAGACTCAATAACAAACTTCCTGACTGAACTGTTCCTGACATGGCTCTGGACAAACTATCCATTAAAACACTCTACATTGTGTACACGAACATGTTTTGACTAGCCTAGCAATCTTTTTACGTCAGTAATTCTAAAGGAAAATAATCTTTAATCTAAGTACTACATCACTAAAATAAATATACTGGACTGGAGTTATTTTGCTGGCAACTTTGGAATATACTGGACTCAATTTACTGACCTACCCAAAATCGTGGTGTTTTTTTCCCAAAAGCTTGTCATCTTAAATCTTATTGATTGCTAACAAATAACGTGCACTAAAATGTAATTGTAATTCTTTCCAAGAAACCTAGACTCAACTAAGCTTACCATCTATTTTGTTTAATGTAATCATATCCACATTGTGTAAATACAAGTTGAGCCAGGTATACATAAGCAAGCAAAGGACCGGACACAAGCAACTAATAAGAGTGGAAATTTTTAAAAATCATTCAGGATATGACTATCAGTGGATAACCAGACCTTTGCAATTGGGTCGGGGAGCTGAGGGTGTGCGAGGCATATTTCTGAGGGCGAAGGGGGTCATTCTCCATAGACACATGTACAAACGGTCAGTTGCAATTTGGGGGATGGGTGGGGCAAGGGTTCTGCCACTGATGACTATTAAATATGAGGGTGAAGACCATGATTGACAATAGAATGGGGTGATCAGACCATGTTGACAATATAGAATGCGTTGATAATTACCATGTGTACATGGGCAAACGTTGTGATCGAATAACTTTGTCAAGACGACTAAGGATAAGCACAAATTAAATTCAAGTGGTAGCTGTTTACATTATACCATTTCTGCATTTGCATTCAGAAATTAAATGAATTGAGTTTTAGGGCAAACATTAGCTGGTAAACTTGAATTTAATAACAACTTCCACACTCAAATTCACTTCAATGGAATGATGATAAAGTCTCATTGAAATTCAACTTTTGAAATTGTGAATGTATAGTTACACTCATCACGTGAATTGAATGAGTTGCAATTTGATTAGACTAAGTGATTCTGATGACAACTTTCGCCAGTGTTGTTAGATACGGTATTAGGCAGATATAACATGTTACAAGGAAAAATATCCTCTCCCACAATTAAAGGTGCTTTCATGATTCCAGCACCTTCTGTTTTATTCACAGTTCTCATGGATATACTGAGAAAAAGGATTAGTCACAAAAGTTTAGTCGATTCCGATCTAGCATCACACATGCTGGTACTGCATTACATTTGTGGTTCTCAAGCTTTCCGCTCGCTATATTCAAAGAATGAACTGTGGGCCCTTTATGAACTTCACAGTAACCATTTCTATTGGGCAGTGCATTCTGGCTAGGGTTGACATTTATTATTACAAGCACTCAGAAACAAGGAAAATGCAAAGAAAGCAATAACCCTAACAACCGGAGAGGGCGAGGTGGCCGCGCGGTCTAAGGCACTGAACCGTAGGCAGGGTATAAGATCGACCGAGCCCTGTGAGAGTCGGGTTTCTTGGTCATACTCAAATAGTTCCTAAAGGCCGGAAATTGCATAATCACACAGCATTAATTAATGTAGTGTGAATATGGAATTTCTCCTCACTCCCACACATTGTGTAGAACGTGCGGGCATATGCAAATGGGTGCCAGGCGTGCCTCATGGTTTGGAGAGTCATGTAAAGCTGTTGGTCCAGTGTGTCAGTGGAGTCAATCCTAAGCACGTAAGAAGTTGCAGACCTCATCGTAAAGAGTAGGGGATCATCCCGGGTCTGTTACCTGCACTCATTACTCTAGGTACCAGAGTCCTCTAGTGTGATGTGGGAACCCGCTTTACTGGAGGTTAAATTGATCCAGATCCAGAACTCAGTAAAACTCACTGAGCTGAGGCGAGAAAAGTCCAAAAAGATACCTTTACCCCTTCCCTTCCTCCTAGGAAGGGCTAGAAACGAGAACAGTGTTAGGGTTATAATACCCCTTCCTTTTTCTCAGGTAAGAGGTGCAATGTACCATAACCATAACATGCCCAAAACTCACTAAAACTTACTGAGCTGGGGCAAGAAAATGCACTTAGTCCAAACAGATGGGATGACGTTGTCGTCGTACGCACACACACATGGGCACGAAATCGCCGCGATGCAACACCTTCATGGCTTGCCATCCCTGCTCATGGGACTGGTGCGCCGGGGGCCCCTGGTTCAAATCCCACCCAAGATGTCCAATCTTCTTTAGCTTCTATCCCTTTACCCATTCCCTTCCTCCCGGGAGTGCCATCAAAATCTGACTTAGCGTTCTGGTCAAGGTTCACCTTTTTGTTAACCAATCAGAACATATGCAATTGAGCTCATTAATATGCATATGTACCATCAACAGTTTACATGGTAATACTTGACCTCACATGACCTTTGACCTTAGTATGTGACCTATGACCTCATCAGCAAATGTGGAATCCCATGTTGCATCTACGACTGAAGTTTGGTTTAAATCCATCAAAGTACATTACAAGCAAATGTTAACCCTTTTTCACAACAACAACAACATACATCAACAACATACTACAGCCTACAGGGGACTAAGTGATCCCTATGTGTCTTCCTGCCTTAAGGCAGGCGACACAAAAATGGTGTGAACACCATCGCCAATGCTCAAATAGTCTAAAATCACATGATTAAACAATAATGGAAGCAAGACCATTTTGACTAGTTGAGCATTGGTGATGATCTGGCGACAACGCTCACAGCAGTTCTGTCCTTTTAATGGCAAGAAAGTGCTATTACAAGAAAGGTCTATTAAAGGTGCTTGTTACGATTTATGTCTATTACGTTCTCCACTTGATATGAGAGCCTGATACTTGCACATACGTCCCATCAAGTACCATGGGAAACAAACTTGCGGTTTTGATGGTACATATCAAATGCTTAAAGAAAGACAGTATAATTAACATCAGAGAAGAGAAAAAGACATAAAAAGATGAACATGTTAACAGATCGACAGGGAATAAAAATATCTATTCATGGGAAGCAGCTGCCAAAATTTTCCAAAATGTAAATTTGTGTACAAAAAGGCCAAACTTTTCCCTCCACATTCAAAAATTTTCCCTCCACATACCACACATTTCCTGTGAGAAGTAGACTTCCCAAATTCTCAATTTTTCATGCCATTTCATTAAAATGGTTATACATTATTTCTAGAATATAAAGGTGCAACAAGAGATTTCACATATCAGGTGTCCCTAAAAAAATTCAAAAGTAATGATTTTTTGCCCTGATATAAAGCGATCCTAAAAAACATTCCTATCTGAAAGGATTTAAGCTGAGAAATGTTCTTTTGGTTAAAAATTGTGCAATTCGTATTGCTATGGAGAAAAATATGAAAATTCAGCCTATGTTTCTAGGAAATATATGGAAATGAAATATCCTTTTTTTATTTCTGTTAAGACATTTCTGTGCCCAAATTACAAGGTAAGACAATCTATTGAGTGTCTAATCTCATGAAATTACATTATTACACAATCTTGGGTGCCTCAATCTCTTGTTGCAACCTTTAATGGTGTGGGGTTTTTATCATTTACAAATATCTGCCACATTAATTTGTTCAGCATGAGTTTGGTGATTTGTTTTCGATATCATCAATATATAAGCAAAAATGCAATTTTCATGGGATCTAATTTTTGCATTTGTCTAATAAAATGCTCACGAACAGAAAAGGTACGGAAATAGGAAGTAATCACAAATTGGATACCATATGCACTGCAGCCAGCAGAATATTTTTTTAAAAGTGGGTGGCCATCTTGAGTCAGGGGTTTTGATCATTTTACAGGCATTTTAAGGACTTTTTCCATTGCTTAAAAAAAAATTGGAAAGGCAACATGACCACCCTTGTTCCCACTACCCCAGTGGGGAGACAGAATAAAACTCTGAATGTTGGATCTAATGCAATATAAAGATGGGGCCTATTGTTCACAATTCGCATCATGTAAAGTTTGCCATATCTAAGGACGAAGGCACAGATTGCAACCCACATTTATTATAAATTAAGAAAGCGCCAGCCTACAAAAAGAAATGTGCAGTTCCGGCAGTTAGATTTGAAGGGCATGAAGCACCTCTAGAAAATGAGTGGGTTCCCCATTGGTTCAGTCCGTTCGATCACAACAACGCAATCATGTAGAAGGGCTTCACAGGTATAAACAACTTCATATTCTAGATTCAGGGACATCTTCCAAGATGTATTTTGAACAAATGTTATCAGGTATGATATAGGACCTACTTGGATGTTATAAAAAAAAGTCCAGAAAAAAAATAGTATAATTCCAAAATTACCAATAAAAAACAAAAAGCAACGCCAACAGGCAAGGGTGAGGACATATACTTGGTATTTCGGAGAAAATCCTGGCAAAAAATAATTCATAATTACAAAACAAATGTTAAAAAAGATAAAAATTAAACCAAAATAACCCCAAAAACCAACCATGAAAAACAAATCCAGAAACAAATACTAATGTAAAAAATTCAATAATAAAAAGACAAAAATCAGAACTGCAATGTTCTACATTCAGGAGGAGAACATTTTTGTCCTCGGTTTTGTTCTTGGAATCTTGATACAGAAGTTGTGGTGGTACCTTTTCCTCTTTTTTGTGAGTAAAAACATTATTGAAAGAATTCAATAACAAACTTTCCTGAACTGAACTGTTCTGTGTTGACAGGGATCTGGACAAACTATCCTTAAAACAATCTACATGGTGTGACACGAAATGTTTTGACTAGCCCTAGCAATCTTTTAAGTCAGGTAATTCTAAAGGGAAAATAATCTTTGCATATAAGTACTCCACTAAAATAAATTAATGGACTGGAGTTAATTTTTGCTGGCAAATTTGGAATAATTAAGGACTAATATTTATTATGGATAACCTCAACAAAATCGTGGATGTTGTTTTTTCCCAAAAGCTTGCACTTGAATCGTAATTGGATTGGTAACAAATAACGTGCAATAAAAGGTAATTGGTAAGTCTTTCCAAGAGCCTAGACCAACTAAGCTTACCATCTTTTGTTTTAGATTTGAATCATATCACATGTGTAAATACAAGCTGAGGCCCGGTTTACAATAAGCAAGCAAGGAAAGGTACACAAGCAGCTAATAAGATGTGTGAACTTTTTAAAAAATCATTTCTGATATTGACTATCAGTGGCATAACCAGGACCTTTGCAATTGGGGGGGAGATGAAGGGGGGTGCGACGGCATATTCTGAGGGGGCGAATTTGGGCACTTCTCCATAGAACATGTACAAAACGGTCAGTCACCATGTGGGGGATGGTGGAGGCAAGGGGTTCTTGCCACTGAGACTATTAAATATGAGGGTGAAAAAGACATGATTGACAAATAGAATGGGTGACTCAGACCAGAGACAATAAGAATGGTGATACATACATGTTAACACTGGGCAAAAGTTGTGATTCGAAATTCACTTTTTTCAATGTACGACTAAGGATAAGCACAAAATTAAATTCAAGTTGTAGCGGTTTACATTTATACCCATTGAATTTGCAGTTCAGAAAAATGAATTGCGTTTTAGGGTCACACATTATTGCTTGGTAAACTTGAATTTAATAACAACTTCCACACTCAAAGTACTTCAAATGAATGATGATAAAGTCATCATGAAAGTCAACTTTTTGAATGGTGACTGTTACATTTACTATCATCACGGAATTGAATTTGATTACGACCTAAGTGAATTCGATGGTGACTTTTGCCCAGTGTAGATACGGTATTAGCCATATAACCTGTTACAAGAAAAAAATCCTATCACAAATAAAGGGCATTTCATGATTCAGCACCTTCTGTTTATTCACAGTTCATTGGAATCCTTGAGAAAGGCTTATTTCACAAAATTTTAGTCAGCTACGCTCTAGCATCACACATGCTGTACTGCATACAATTTTGTGTTCTCAGCTTTACGCTCGCTATATTCAAAGAATGAACTGTGGGCCGCTTTATGAACTTCACAGTACCCATTCTATTGGGCAGTGCATTCTGGCTAGGGTTGACATTCGTATTACCAAGACACTCAGAAAAGAAAATGCAAATGAAGTCAATAACCCTAACAACCTAAGAGGGCGAGGGTGGTTCCCCGAGCGGTCTAAGGCACTGAACCGTCGGCAGGATACCGAGCGGCCCTGGTTCGAGCTCCGTGAGAGTCGAGCTTCTTGGTCATACTCAAATAGTTCCTAAAAGGTCGGAATTGAATAATCACACAAGCATTAATTAATGTGGTGAATATGGAATTTCCCTCACTCCCACACATTGTGTAGAACGTGCGGGCATATGCAAATGGGTGCCCGGCGCGCCTCATGGTTGGGAGAGTCATGTAAAGCTGTTGGTCCAGGTGTCAGTGGAGTCAATCCGAAGCAAGTAAGAAAGTTGCAGACATCATCGAAAAGAGAGGGGATCATCCCGGGTCTGGTACCTGCACTCATTCTCTAGGACCCGAGGCCTCTAGTGTGATGTGGGAACCCGCTTTACTGGAGGTTAAATTGATTCCAGATCCAGAACTCAGTAAAACTGCCCTGAGCTGAGGCGGAGAAGAGGAAATGCACTAAGTCCAAAAAAGACTTTTACCCCTTCCCCGTCCTCCTCGGAAGGGATAGAACGAGAACGGTGTTGGGGTATAATACCCCTTCATTGTGCTCAAGGTTTAGAGTGCAATGTACCATAACCCATAACATGCCCAAAACCTCAATAAAACTTACTGAGCTGGGGAGAGAAATGCCACTAGTCCAACAGATGGGATGAACGTCGTCTCGTACGCACACACATGGGCACGAGAATCGCCACGAGGCAAACCTTTAGGGCTTCCATCCCTGCTCATGGGACTGGTCGTGGCGCACCGGGGGCCCTGGTTTCAAATCCCACCCAAGAGTCCATCTCTTAGCTTCTACCCTTTACATTCCCTTCTTCACGAGAGTGCCATCAAAATCTGACTTAGCGTTCTGGTCAAGGTTCACCTTTTTGTTAAACCAAGCAGAAATATGCAATTGAGCTCATTAATATGCATAGTACCTCAACAGTTTACATGGTAAATACGTGACCTCACATGAACCTTTGACCTTTAGTATGTGACCCGAGACCTCATCAGCAAATGTGGAAATCCCAGGTGACATCTACGAGCGGAAGTTTGGTTAAATCCATCAAAGTACATACAAGCAAATGTTAACCCTTTTCACAACAACAACAACATTAAGAATCAACAACATACTACAGCCTACGGGACTAAGGTGGTGTATATGTATTGTGTCTTCCGGCCTTAAGGCAGGCGACACAAAAATGGGTGTGAAACACCCATTCGCCAATGCTCTACAATAGTCTAAAATCACATGATTTAAACGAATAATGGAAGCAAGACCATTTTTGACTAGTTGGAGCATTGGTGATGATTTTCTGGCCGACAAACACTCACAGCAGTTCGTCCTTTTAATGGCAAAGAAGTGCTATTACAAGAAAGGTCTATTAAGGTGCTTGTTCGATTTATGTATATTGTGTCCTCTACTTGACTGAGAGGCCTGACATGATACGTGCACATACGTCCCATCAAGTACCATGGGAACCAAACTTGACGGGTTTTTGATGGTGACACGCAATACCGCAGATTGCCAAAGCCCCTATCAATACTGGCTAGTTTGATGGGTTAACCGACTAAAACGGCATATTAGTTTTTGGTTATATTGTGTCCAATCTTGAAAAAAAATGGATTTGAGGGCTCAAAAATTTCAGGACGACAATTGAGAAAAATACAGCCTTTCATCTGATGTTCAAAATCGATACTACATTCCGGGTAATCAGGGGGGTCCCCAAAAGATACCATCGGAACACGCACCTTTAAAATTACTTAGTGCCAAACTGGTTCCCTCTTTATGAGACTTGTTCAATACATTACATCCAAAGGTAAATCCAAAAATCTTTATGTTGGAAAATGGTGTCCAATCTACAAAGGCTTTGTAGTTCAACGAAATGCCCCTTTTAAAATGGGGAAAAAATTATGCACCAGTAATGTTTATTTTACTCATAGGTGACACCTATAACAGAATAGTGAATTAACAAACATACCAATTGGCAATCTTGATCAATAGAGCACGGAAACAAGAGGGTAAAGAATGCTTTGCTTTCAAATGGACAACAGACCTTACGATGCATCCATAAGGATAGTAATGCTTACCCTATGGAAAGCCAAATTTCCGGTAGTAGATCCATTTTGTAGCAGAAAGACTAAGAGAGCCGCAAGCCACATAAAGACACTTAACAGCCAGAGAGCTGAATTCCCAAACTCCCAATACGACATACAATATCAGGGTTCGTACCCACCCAGCTCCTTCCAAAATTCAAGGACTTTTCAAGGACTTTCAAGGATATAAATGAGCTAATTTCAAGGACCTAATGTTGTACTAATGTGTACAGATTTTCTATATTCCGTACGAAAATGATGCAAGATATGGGCGGACGTTTTCACACAAAAAAATGCAGAAAAATTGTAGCGGGTCATTGAACTGCATTGTACCCCATTCAGAAAATTGTAAGATTTTATAAATAGTTATGTGCTAACACCGCCGTCTGACAGCCCAATTTAGGAACTGTCTGTAGAAAATAAGTCCATATGGAGAATTATATGAAAAAGAAGAAAGGTTAAATAAAAAATGTAAGGATAATAGCTTGAAAACTGAGGCAATTATATACAACTGCATCAAGATAGAGCTTCTTTGAAGTACTGCTTTCCTGTAAAAATTGGACGGAGTTTCACAATCTGATATTCCCCGGCCCCTTAAGGAGCTGTCAGTATGAACACAGTTCATAGGAAGGAAATATGTTTAGCTTTGTGGTACCACGCAAAAATGAACTTAAATCGAAACTTAAAGGCTCATAACTTGAAACTGAGCTACCTATGTACGTATGAACTGGCATCATGACGATAGAGCTCTTTAACTACAAGCTTTCTAGAAAAATGGACAGAGCTCCGCCATTGACCAGCCCATCAAGGAGGAACTGTCAGTAGGGAACGAAGTCATAGGGGTATTGTTTTTTTTTAATAAAGGCCATGAAAAAATGAGTATACAACTTCAAAAGGTTCTTAACTTGAAAACAAAACCACTATAACAATACATTGTTTGTAGGTCTACCCCTTTGCCCCTCTGCAAGTTGAATAGTAGACTAAAATACCTTCAGAAGACATTTAGCATAAAGCAGTTAAATGGTTTAAATCAAGATATTAGTGTGGGTAAACCTTCCGAAAGTGGGAGAAAAACGATGTAGGAAACCATTTAAACATAATTAAACAAAGAATTTTAAATTGAAATCTTTCAAATTATGTTTTTGATATTTGTTTTGAAAAAGATATGCCCTTTTCCTTACACTTATTTTCTTATTTACTTATTTTCTACTATTACATTTATTTTTGTGCAGCGACCCCATTTGCCAGATTTATTTGTCCGGAAAACGTCCGGATTTCGCCTTCTTTTCCGTACGGAATACGAAAAAAGTCCGTACTGTAGGCATGGGCAATTAGTTTCACTTTTAAAGAGAACATTAACTTCTTTCAATACATGACTAAAACAAACACAAACCCCAAAATGGGCATGATCTTTTGCATTATGGACACGTTCATGTAATCGTGTTACAGTGTATAGCAGCATAAGGGTGTAAAATTAATAAATCTATTCTTAAATTTCCATTGCCGTTGAATGTCGCAAATGATTTAAAATTCTTACTTTTTGGTTTTTGCATGAATAATTTAATCAAAAATGACCATCACAGGTGGAATGCAATTTTCAATGAATTTCAAGGACCATTTGTGACTTCCAGGGTTTTCAAGGTCTGAAAAAAGGATTTTGAAATTCCAGGACTTTCAAGGACTTCAAGGACGTACGAGCCCTGATACCTGTATGCGGTTAAATTAGAAACCGGTGTCTCTCTCAAAAGGTTGACATGTTCACTTTTTAAAGAGGCATGATCATCGGGAGGATCAAGTATTTCCCCTTGGGGGGAAAATCGGTGTTTTGGTTTGAAGCGCATGATTCATAATGTTTGCACATGTAACATTTGTTTAAGTTTTGCCTTCACATTTACCCATTGTATTAAATATACATGCAGAGCATGACACAAGCAATACCCAAGATAGCCTAGATATACTTTTGGGTTGCTAGCATGGCAAACAAACCCCAAGAATATTAAATCTACGCTGAGGTTTAGATGTGCTTGTCTTGTTTGATTCAGCCAACTGGGATGTAAAAATTTACTTGGACAGGAAATAAGCACACCTCATGTAAGCGCACCAAGCTACGCGAAGGTTCGGCTCACACTTGACGATTACCACACAAAATAGGTGCAATGTTCCTCCTGGCTCACACTCACGCAGGCAATGTTCCCCGTATGGTCAATTCTGTCCAATGAAATTATTAATCAAATGTAGCCATAGTGATGGGAATTCAGGTTACCTGTCATACCTAATTCTTATTCAGTGGGTGGGGTAGAGTGTACAAACACAATTACCATTGTTACCCTCTATCCATTATGAGGACCATAGGTATAGCACCGTGTCTTTAGAAGGAAACTAAAATTACCCTAAGAAACCCTCGATATACATGTAGATGATGCGACATTTGTTTATGGTTTTGTGGCGCCCCTGTGGTGTAAGAGAGAAAAGTCTGAAAAACTGACAGGCAAAAGCACCCATGGTTTGAGCATGGGGAATTTTGTTTTTTTGCGGTAACTTTTTTTGAATTAAAAAATGCAACATCTCATAAGAGAATGCTTGCTAATGTACGCAGCTGGCGGCATTATTTTGGACCGATTTAGATCAAGAAAGGTTCTGCAAGTTAATTTATGACCAGATTTATGTGGTCTGTCATGAAATTGAAATTTGCCTGCCAGAAACAACAGATGCATCCGGAATGTGACGACATGTTGACATCCTAAGCACATCATCTATACTTTAGGATACATCCAAGGAAGAAAATCAAATAGACCACCACACTAATTAAGCTGAGTTTAATTGTTTAGTCCTGTTTTAGTCACTAAACTAGTCATAGTGAGTGAGTGAGTATTAAAATTTAATGACAACTCACACAATTGTGTCATAAGAGCGTGTCATTACATTTGTCATGTAACATTAAATAGAAAAAACCAACGCAAACTTCAAACTTCATTTCATTCAAATTACAATTAACAATTACAAAAGGATACACATCATACGTGATGAACAGAGCATCACCTATCATGTATAAAACAGATAAACCTACTACTTGCCAAGATACACTTAGAAAAAACATGCATCATAAAAACAAGTTCAAAAGATTACTGATAATTTATAACTATACACCTCATAGACCGATGACACAGGTCATCACTCTCCAGGTACCAGCCAAAACTTCAACCAAATACAGATAATCGAACAATATCACATCAGAACCATGCAAACATGAGATCCGCTTTACAGACCAATAGATTGTCTCATACCTGTACTTTTATAAATGGCTCCAATACACTTGGGCATTAATGCCCAAACTGATAGATGTTAAATTACATGAACCATTATACGTAGAAACCCTAATACATGCTACTAATTTACTATTACAAACAAAAAATAAATATGGTCTTACAGAGTAATTGATAAATTGTTTGTTTTCATGTTTAAAGATGTTAGCTACATGTACTTAAACCGAATAAATATAACAGACATCTTAATAATACAATTACACAGTCGAAAAATCATTTACACATTTATAATATAATCCTAAATTAATACAACCCGTCGTTCAAAGAACAGACGAGTTGCCCCTTTTTCCGGCTTTTACGACATGCACGGGACACATCGGGCCAATTCTTAACCCCGACCCTGCAGGGGCCCCATTTAGTCGCCTTTTACGACATTGCAGTGAACACATCGGGCCACTTCTAAACCCGAACCGCAGGGGTTAAACGAGTCAAAGTTTCTAATTTAACAACACTACGGGAGGCCCGCGCGCAATTAACGACACTAGCGGAGGCCCGCGCAATACTGACTCACTAGTTGAGTGGAACGGAGCGTCACTGAAACTGAAGCGATCACTGAAGAAGTGGCACACTATGGCGAGACCACCGCATCAACGAAAACAACCCGTACCCTGAACTTTAGACGGCGGTGGCATAATAGGAAGGATGATAGAGTGAAGGGGGAAGTAGGATAAGGTGGAGGTATGAAAAAAGGAGGGACCTCGCCGAGTGACAAATGGTATGTTTTAAACACTTGTAATACCCAATTCCTGTCCTACAGCTCATGTAGTACCGATTACTAAGAAACGTCAACCGAATAGTTAAAATTCGGTATACCTTTCCGTTAAGTTTATTTTTTCTTCTCGTAGTTTTTTTAAATAAAAAAAAAAACTTTCAATTTTTACTCCCGTATAAGTTTGTGTACTTTTTTTTCCCTCAAAAGTACTCCCCGTGGGTAACCGTAGTTCCCGTATTTTCCTTTCCACATATTTTTCCTCATAACTCCTCAAACCAAACTCCCATAATAAAGTCTCGCCATCCTGTAGATGACCCCCCCCCCGTCACAACATCCCGTATACGTATTTCTATTCCTCGTAGTTTACAGCCTATCATGTAGCTGCTTAGGGCCTATATAGTTCCCCTATTTTCTAAATAATTACAACGGCAATAACTTCCTCCCTTAATTTCCGTATTTTTTTTTTCTTATCAAAACTCTGGGTAACCCGTAGTATCTATCATACGACACTCAAAGCGAAATAACATGCCTGTTTCTGACCATTTCTTTTTTCCCCCACACCGTTTGCACTATAAGAGCCTGTCACTTGCGTACCGTATATAGCATGTGTATAGCGTCTTACGCGTAAATGCCCGTTGGCACGCGTAATCACCCGTCGCAAAGCACCACGCATACCGCCGCTTAGTAACGCGACAAACAAATGGTAAAATTTTCCATAGCAACAGGAGCACATTTTCGTTGATTTTTCCAAGCCATTCTGACGGATTTCCCTCCAAAATAGCTTATAACCCGTACCGGGGTCCAGCACGCAACCTTCATTCGAATTTGGCGCAAGGGATCGAAATGGCTTAGACCTTTTTGGTTTCACAGGCACCACTAATACTGGTCCCATTCGTTCCTGTAAAAATGGGGCGAGATTAAAACGTCATTTTCCAACCCCTCAATGAACATCTCAGACCTTAAGCTAACATCTGCGTGAAGATCATCATCTCTCCTACCCAATCAATCGGGAAATTAGGGTAGTTATCCCAAAAATTTCGAGCTACTGGACCGCGACGACTAGCATGCACCGTGGACCTGGAGGTCACGCACGGCACTTTTTCAGTCAGGTGTTTCCCTGTAGAATATACGGTTAAAATTGGTTGTCTGATCAATAATATCAATGACAACCTTTTTTTTTGATATTCCTACAGATTTTTTATACTAATATTGATAGCAACCATGATTTGGCATCCCCAGATCTCGCCAATTTCCCTCCTCAGTTTTTAGGGTATACTAGGCGAGGGTCATCCAAAAAAAAACACCTCATTTGCAGGTTATTTTACGGGTGGTGAATCCTTTTTTGCGAACAAACTTACATACAATATACATACACAACATTAGCCATAAAGTATGATACTCTTATTCAATGGGTAGGGTTCAGTGTACAACCACACAATGCCATTGGTTGTTCGCTATCCATTACATAGACAACATATATAATACTTGTCTCGTCTGAATTATTAAGGTGCGAACGTGGCGTGTACAACACCATTGCCGCCTTCATTCTTTACCTATGCGTGCGCTGAAAGTCGGCACAACGTATACGCCCGCGTTGCTACTTTCGTACTTCAAGCTGGCCAGAGTATAGTGGCGCTTGTTTGCCAGTGTATGCAAGCAGGCAGGTATAACAGTTTTGGTTCATTGTTTGCTTGTGGGAATCACTGCCGTCTTTTTCATTAAATACCCAAAATTCAGAATCAGAAATGCCACAATTACGTTTGAAAAAAAAACCCAAAATGTATGTGGTGTCTTATGACCCCTGTTGGGATCCTTGGTACTGGCCCCCCCACATGGATCCGGGAAGCCTCCCGGGGATCCAGGGGAAACGCCCCAGCGGGGATCCAGAGAAAGGCCCCGGCGGTGAGTCCAGGGTCACCCCCTGACGGGGGGGGGGGGGGGGGGAGGCCGTCAGCCAAACGAACTTTTGCTTATATAGTTGCAATAATGATTAGACATCCACTGTACTATTTGTTTTTATTTTTGGAGAGAAATTCCACAAATTGGTTTATCATTGCACAGTGCCCTCACCAGCTACCTGCTACATCTTTACTTAAGTTTGGTGACCTGATCCACAACCTCGTCTCCCTCCCCACTTTACTCATCAAAATTGGAGATGTTTGGTATCAGAGAAAGTTACCCCAAGTGAATTTCCCAGGAAATGTTTCCTTTTGATTTTATGCACAAAAATGTCTCCAAGTGTGTTAGACCACATTTATTAACACACACTATCCTATGTGCCAGTTTTTTTTTTTTTTGCTTCTACTATCTGAATGGCTGGACCGATTTAAAGGTGCAACAAGAGATTTTGAGGCACACTAAATATTGTGTTCATAATAGCAATTTCAATAATAAATTAGACCACCCAATGATTTCTTACCTTGATTTGCTACAGAGATGCCTTAAAAGAGAGGAGAAAAAAGTAATTTGATTTGAGTATATTTCAATGTAAAAAACAGGCCTGATGAATTTTTATATTTGCTCCTATAGAATTAAAGATGGTGGCCTGATCAACAACCTCGTTCCCCACTTTAATCCATCAAAATGGAGATTTGGTCAGAAGAAAGTTCACTCCAGTGAAATTTAAGTTCCAGGAAATGTTTCCTTTTGTTTTGATTTTATGCACAAACACAAAAACATTGTCTCAAGTGTGTGTTATACAACATTTATAACACACATATCCTATGGCCAGTTTTTTTTTTGATTCTACTTATCTGAATGGCTGGACCGATTTAAAGGTGCACAAGGAGATTTTCTGAGGGGCCACCGAAATATTGTGTATAATAGCAAATTTTCATAATAAATTAGACACCCAATAGATTTCTTACCTTGTATTTGGCTACAGATATGCCTTAAAAGAGAGAAAAAAGGTAATTTTGATTTGCTTATATTTCAATGTAAAACAGGCTGAATTTTGTATTTGCTCCTATACGAAATTAAAAATTTCACAATTTTTGTACCAAATAAAAAATTTTCAGCTTAATCCTTTCAGATGGGGGTATTTTTAATGGAAAGCTTTACATCAGGGCAAAAATCAGTACTTCCAATTTTTTAAGGGACACCTGATATGTGAAATCTCTCGTTGCACCTTTAACTCAAAATGTGTAATCAGATGTTTTTGCGATAGGCTTCCATGTGAGGGTGAAAACATTATATGAAAAATTGCGCCATGATCGGGTCACCCACCTTTAAAAGTGCATTTCATGAATTTAACACCTTCTTTTTAGGTTTTAATTAATAGATATTGTCAACTTATTTCGTCAATTTAATGCTGGTTTTTGGTGTTATGAGCTAATATTTGAATCGTAGTGACCCATAGGCCACTGTGCTGTCATTCAATTTAATTTAATTGAATATGCACAGAAGTGTAATGGTTCAGATGATGTAAAAATCTCAAATTTGTTTAGGTTATGCGAGGGTGACATCACTTTAACCCCCTGGGCACTACCCATCTATCAACATCTAAGCACTCTTTTGATTGGTTATTCAAGAGGGCTATCTTGTGTTGTGTCCTGTATCTGCATGTAGTGAGCCAATCAATAAAATCTTAAAGACGACGCGTATGTAAGACGGTTAAGACCCCCATTTTCAGCATTGCTGTCACCCAAACACACCCTATTTTTTTGAAAATTTTACTACTATCCCCTAAAGACCCTTATTTTGGGGGAAATTTTGAAAATTTTCACCCAAAGACCCCTATTTTGGCTGAAATTTTTGCTAAATTTTTCTACAAAGACCCATTTTTTGGATAATTTTTGCAAATTTTTCACCCGAAAACCCCTATTTTGTGGCATTTTGGCCATCTCTCACCCAAAGACCCCTATTTGTTTTAGTCGCCTGTCACCAAATGCCCCTGGGTTTGTTAGCGCCAGCCTTACACCCATATCCATTTCATATGTGAATGCTCCCCCCCCCCCGGACTGTACCATAATTAGTGGTATTAGCCAGGGGTTAAGTACACTGGATACTTATACAGTATCCTTATGCAGCATTAGACCAATATATCTGCATTCCAATACAGGGAGTATGGATTAGGCTAAGCATCGTAAAATACCTAGCTATATGAATGTGAATATATAATGACAAATATGTAGAGAATAGAAGTAAATAATAAACAAAACAAACAAATGAGCAGGCCAGCTTACCGTGAACAGCTGCCAGAAACTTGGTCGGTCGGTCGGCCAGCCAGACAAGTACCACCAGCAGTAATGACGTCTGCGTCGAGCGGTTCAGTCAGAGTTCAACCTGGCCAAGAAAGATGACATCATTACGCACATACACACAGCACCTGTGTGATAGAAACAATCAAACAGATTAACTCAACTGCCAAATCTTTTTTTTTCTTTCAACTGCCAAATCTTGGCATTCATACAACCATTTAGAAAAAGCTCTGTTTTGTTCCCTACACATGAAAGGCCGAGAGGGTTTGCTTCATAGCAAGCCGTAGTGTTGTTTTTATTTTTGTTTTATTTTTTTATTTGGTTTCCTTGAATGTGTCAAATCCTTTCCCATATTATGATCCAGGTGTCATAGCCAAACCTTGTTCCAATCCTGACATTAATTACAACCCGTCATTAAACCGGCAAATACCATTGGCCAGGTTTGAGGCGCTACATTTTTTCAGAAAATGTCAATTTCCTCAAGCAAACAAAAAAATCCCGGGCAAGTTGTCATCTTCGCCATGACGTAGCAATTTCTACAAATTGTTAATAAACCTGTCAGGGAGTGTTATTGAAATGTGCGGTGTACAAGGCCAGATGAAAATGATATTTAATGTTCCTGCTCTCACCTTCGGCTGTTTTGATTACTTTTTGCGCAGTGGCGTACTGACCGTGGGGGGGGGGGGACCTCTGACTCTAAAATATCACAGAGGCATTTGAGAAATCTTAATTTTGACAAAAAGCCTTAAAAGCAGCAAGGAAAATGGACAAAATGGCCTCAAAATGGGCTGAAAATAAATAAAATTGATTAAACCTTAATCTGAAAAAGCCTGAAATTCACCCAAAAGCCTGAAAATGTTCATGCCTGATCACAACTTTTAAGGGATTGCAACCAATTTTGGCCTACATTTGACCCAATTCGCCATCGCAATTAATATAACGTCATACCATAGTTACCGGTTCATGCTTGGCTAGTACACCTTTTAACAAGTCATTGAGTATTGTGATCATTTTGATCGCGGTTCAGAATCCGGTTAGCGTGAGCCAGTTGACCTTGAAACAATCAATTTTGACGTCACACCACACCAGCGTATTAATGTAAACTAGGCTGATTTGGTCCCATTTAGCAATTATTGGAGCAGGTCACCGGGATGGCAGCCTTAGGAATTTTCCTCCCCTGGCTTGATTTCTTTGGTACTCCACTGTATTTATGGATCTAATCCACTTAGGCTAAATGAGATAATCTTGGAAACTGAGCTATGACAATATCAACTTGGCTAATAATCGCACTTATTATTGCTTAAAATCCCAATGCTATTAGCATATTCAGCTGTAACACCTATGCAAATATCAATTTTCTTACTTATTCTATTGTTTTGCTCCCTATTTTTGCCTGTATATCAATCTCACAGTTCCTGCCTTTTGGCACAGGGTTAAAATCAGCTGTTGCTGCACAATTTTGGGGGGTTTTTTTTGCTACACAATGCGAATGTTCAAAACAAGTGTCAGTCATTTGATATCAACGCAATAAGTTGACATTCACATGTTGACATTCAAAAATTTATGTATCTTCTTGCATCAAATGTCACTGTGTCCCCCGCAAAAAATCAATGACAATGTGTGACAGAGAAAAAAAGGCATATTGAAAACAGCTTTTTTAAAGTGAATTAGCATACTTTAAATGACGTGTTTGAGAATTACGGTGGAAAAGTGTTCAAATTTTATTGCAAAAACTTATATTTCAAGGTTCTTTGTACTTTGCCTATGATAGTATCTAAATTCAAAGGAGTTAACAAAAGTAGCTTTGACCAAGAAGAAAAAGCTTGAAAATCGTGCTAAATCAGCCCTTTTTTGCCTGCTCACCAGGAAATTTTCACTTCCAACCAGGAAAATTTCCCTCAAAACCACCTCCAACCATGAAAATCTCCCTCAAAACCACCTCCACATAGTGGGCAGTGGGGTTTGACCCCCACCCTTTTTACTGAGACCACCCTTTATACTGAAAATTTCGGACCCCCACCATTTTTACCAATCGCAAGCAATATTTGTGATTACCAGTAATGGTAAACAGTAACAAACTTCCAGCACAGAATTGTACATGTGCTCTTTATATTAAATAAAAATGACAATTATCTATGTCATATTATAATTTTTTTGTTGCCCAGATATCCAAATTAGCACACAGAGGTACACAAAATGAATGTTGACCAAATTTTGGGTTTGGATACAACATTCATGTTGAAATCATAGGCTAGCCAAGCCCAGTCAAGGTTCGTTTCAGACTGGCACGACTGGGACGTACTCAATTTGTACTGATCAGCTCCATATCAAGAGTCGTTTTCAGACCCCTATCGCATTATTTCTTTCTTCTCAATCTCATCTGCTCAATTCCCTCAAATTTTGCATCATAAATCTGAATCTTCTTCGCAAAAAATCCGCGATCCCAACTCCTGTTGTTTTAACGGGCGCCGCCATTTTCACTGAGACTTGCTAAAATCATCGGAGTTTCCGATCATGCGATCATTTACGAAAGCTATTTTCATTTCACAAAACGGGGAAGACCCAAGCTATTTTTAGTAAATAAACATTGACCATCACCGTAAAACAAATGAGCTAAAACTGATGCTGATTGGGCTCCTGCCCATGATTATATATACATGCTTCTGAGAGGACTGTTTGGCAATCGAGCGAGCTGCCCTGGCAGTGATAGACACCTTTATGCGAGCAAGGTGAAGAAGTGTCATGTTATTAGTAATTGTTTCCCAAATTTTATGGGCCACCCTTTATATTTCGTCCTCACGCTTTTATACAGTACAACCCTTTTTAGTGGAAAAATGTCAGCCCCCAACGCTTTTGCCGATTTCCAAGATTTTGAACCGGCACGCATTATATGCGTGGACTGCCACTACTGCTCCAACCAGGAACATTTCCCTCAAAACCACCGCCAACCCGTGAAAATCTGCCTCAAAAACCCACCTCCAACCAGGGAAATTTCCCTCAAAACCCTCAACCGTGAAAATCTGCCTCAAACCACCTCCAACCAGGAGAATCTGCCCTCAAAACCACCTCCAACTGTGGAAATCTGCCTCAAACCACCTCCAAACCTGTGGAATCTGCCTCAAAAAAAACCCACATGCCACACCATGAAAAGTTTTTCCCTTGAAACCACCTCCAACCAGGAATTTCCCTCAAAGCCACCTCCAACAGAAAATTTCCCTCAACAGCACCTCCACCCAGGAAAATTCTGCCTCAAAACCACCTCCACCAGGGAAATTTTCCTCAAAATCACTTCCAACCATGAAATCTCTGCCTCAAGAAAAAACCACCTCCACCAGGAAATTTTTTCCCTCAAACCATCCTCTCTCCCCCGTGAACTCTCCTGGTCTAAAAAAACCACCTCCAATTCCAACCCGGAAAATTTCACTCAAAACCAACCTCCCAACCATGAATCTGCCTCAAAAAACCACCTCCAACCAGAAAATTTCACTCAAACTACCTCCAACCCGTGAAATCTGCATCAACCACCTCCAACCAGGAAATTTTCACCAAACTCACGTCCTACTACCGTGAAAATCTTCTCCTCAAACCACCTCCAACCAGGAAAATATTTCCTCAAACCCCTCCAATTGTGAAAATCTGCCTCAAACCGGGAATTTGCTACCCATCTGCCAAGTGACCCCTCTTACCCCCCTCCCTGTTAACAATATAACACATGTATCTTCCTTTGTTACATCATAGCAGGGCTTCTTTTATATTACTTGTAACAGCAATGGCAATCAATATTTTGCTACTCAAGCATGTGGAGAAGAATGTAATTTTGGGACCAGTGTCCCCTGCCATATTGTTTAGTTTATTAGTTTTTTTGCCAGCAAGTTTGTAAAAGAAATCTGGCACCATAAGATTTACCAAAGGTACGCATTTTCAGAACACAACCAGTTGTATGTTCTAATCTCTCACTGTTCACTACAGTACACTAAATGTTGGTGTCCTCTTTTGCATCCTTAAACTTACTTACAAAAACCCCAAATTCATAAATTGGTGTATTTGTGTCAGCTGTTTGACCCCATGCAAATGGTCTCTTTTATTTTAGAGCAATTTTAACATGCGACAAAATTTGGACACTGGATATTACGGTAGGGACATTCAAGACCTATTACCATCTGCAAAAATCAGAAAAATCCATTGCGGAATCTTGCCATATAGGCCTACAAAGGTCCATAATTTGTATGTTTAAGCCCTCTATATGCTTATTTCCCAAAAAGAACTGTAACTAATTTTGATGAAAAATCATATTTTGGCCCGCAATGAAATTCATCAAATTTACATAGTATTGTTAAGTGGCATAAATACTTCGCCACTTAGTCATCAAAAGTGTGTCGCCGTTGAATATTTTTTGTTTTATTCTCGTTTTATCATAATAAATGAGACTTTCAAAGAGCTGTGTTGTTTTTATTTAAAAACACAAAAAAACACCATAAAATTAAAAAAAAAAAAAAACACCCTTGAATTGCCCACTGTATCAATTTTATTTATTATTTTTCTAACTTAGTTTGTCTTTTGAAATAAGCCTGGAAACATTGTAATATTAACACTTCACAGCTAATGGGTTTGTCACTTCCGTTCCTAGTGCATAGGGGGGGGGGGCTCCTAGGGCCCATTCAATTTATAACCCCATTTTTCCCAAAGGATTTTAGATGAAATCCACCACATGTTTAGAAGGATTCAAAGCCCCAAATCAACAATTAAGAAATAAAAACGAAAAAATTGTTCATTCAGACAATAGGTTTAAACATTTAATTAATTTTGCGCATGGTACTCTGCAATTTGGCCTAACAAAAAATCGCCCATTTGCCTATGAACTTTATAAGAAATTGCGCCTTCATTCATTTCAAAGAATCCCAACCTGTGTGTCTAACACTCACAGACTGCAAATGCAAACATCTTATCGATCCACATCATGTAAGTACATGTAAATAAGCATCTGTTTCAAATGAGATGAACCATCTTTCAATGTCCTCACTCAGTTCGGAAATAAATAAGATTCAGGTGACCTACAGATGGTAATTAATAGGCTAATGGTGACCAAGTTGCTTGTTTCATTGCCCCTGTTTTTATAACATAAATTGCTGTGTGCACATCACAGACCACAGACGTGATTCATTATCACCATGAAGGCAACAATTTCCCAGGTACAAAATTTTTGCAATTTTCCTCTTAATTTATGCCCTAAGCGCTGTTTTTGCAGGATCTTTGACAGCTATAATTGAAGTCCATTACATTACTATTTTTCTGCATGTCCTTGTATTTGTAATTTCCACAGTGATGCAGCAAATTCATGAAAAAAACACCACAAAATAATCCCTTGTGGCCTACATTTGTCCATCCTATAAAATATACTGTGCTCCTAGATAGTGACTGTCTGGAATACACTTCCTCAAGAACAAAACAACAAAGTTGAAGTAAACAACAAAGTTAACCATACAACTTAACGATCAACAAAAACGACCAATAAGTTCTTTTATAGCTCATAACCAATGTCTGCGTAGTTAATTGATTCGTGGAGAATTTTACAGAATGCCTCTTTCATAAACCATACAGAATTGGAATGCACTGGTATAGCCACTATAGGCAATTCATTTATCCTCCTTGATGGTATTTAACCTCCATGTGTTAAACCCAAAATCAGCCCAAAACTGTATACTCCATAGCAATAACATTCGGGACTAAGCAGTTGCTTAGGTTCACCCGACTGTTCACCAAAAATAAGAAGAAGCCTTAAGCCAGATGTATCTTCCCCACTAGCGCTTCATCGCGCGATGCTGCGGTGAAATTTTACATCGCAATTCCGCACGCTACAAGTCATTGTATACTCGAGCGACAAATGTTCATCTCGAGGGAGGAATGTGCGTCTTATTGTATTGACAACTAATGTTGCCAGTTGCCATTTTCATAAACAATTGAGAGAATGATCTACTACAGTTCGGTATTTTGAACGATGATAGCTTGGATTCCCGAATGAGATCAAGCAAACAACTAGAATAGACGAGCGATATTATTTATGATACGAGGTCAAAGTATATTAAATTTGTTATCCATGCCTGTTGATCAAGTAATATAGAACGGATATTGACAATATGCATTTTGAATTCTTGGGAAATAATGGAATGGTCTGGACTATTTTGTATTGTTTTACCATTTAAGTTTAGCACATCTCAAGGATTTGGCATGACTTGATATGGTTAAAGCCAGTTTGATGATGACCAGTTAGTTAGTACTACATTTGTGCACGGGGTTGGCCATACAGCAAAATGTAGGATCGGAGATCAGCGTAGAGCAGGTGGGAACCAAAATATTTCGCCACAAACCGCAAACTTTTACGATATCCTTAAAATAATCAGGCCAATATGGGATCATACTATTTTGTGCACTGAAATCCATAGCTTTTAATAAGTGTCCCTTTAATGTATACTTCATGGGATGAGTATTGTGTTGATTATAGGGCTGATAGGAGATTTTTAAGAGCAGCTTCAGCTTGGGGTTTTAATGAGGTCATCGCCCGACCTTGGTTCCTTGAACGGCCAATCAGAGAATTTTCGCGGGCCCCGCGATATCGCCGAAGAGTTGAACAAAAATTCAACTCTCCGCGAAGGCTAAAAATCAATCGCGCCGATAGAAATTCTTCGCCGAGGCAATTAAAAAATAGGGGGGGTCAATGTCATCGCCGCGCGATTAGCGCGGACGCGAAGTGGAGTTCTCGGGCCTTTAGCCTTTCACCGTGTTATGGTCACATTGCAATGGCACTCGTTCAAGCGTTTAGAAAATTAGTACCGTGCTAGACTGCCAAAAAGAGAAGCTTCAAAAATTGAATTGACCCCTAGATTGAGACAAGACAATACATTCCCCACCATTTAAATTGATGCACATTGAAAGGAATATCACCTTTCAATTGATACTTTGGATTCACTACCCAAAGGCACTAGTAATAACAAAACAGTTATGACCTCTGGTCGAGTGTGATATTCACTCCTAATGCTACATATTTGACCTATTATAACCTGCAATGTGAAGGGGTGTGTGATTGGTTTTCTGCTATTAAGGTTAGAGGCATATTAGAACATCTTTACCATTGCTTAAAGGAGGATGCCCGATTTAAGGTAGAAATGTTCATCTGATAGATTGCCTTACCCAAAAACTCCACCTGAAAGGTTTCGCCCGAGATTTCAAGCCGTTTTGATGTAAGAGCTAAAAACGTGATTTTGTAAGCCCCATAGAGTACGTGTAAAATGTAATATTGGTCGACCAAAAAGGGGACATTTTCACTCTAACTTCCAAACCACAAATCCTTTATCCCTTAGATTTCACAGGGTGGTAAATGAGAAAAATAGTAGCTCTTCTTTTTTTCAATAAATATAAAAAATTAAAAAAAAAATCTGGGACTTCTGGGGACGAGGCGATCGGGCCATGGACCTTTAATGTTCAATTTTTAAAAACCTAAGCAAGAGTTTCAGTGGCAGGAAATTTCTGGAAAGATTGGGGGGGGGAAGGGTCAAAATAGTTAGAAGGTGGTAGAAAAGAACAAAATAGGTTTTATTTTGCCCAAAATTAGGGGAGGAGCAATTTTTGTCAACCACAACCCATAAGTAGGAATGTCACAACAGTCACTTGTTTCCTGAAAATACCATGCAATCATGTTGAAAGTGTTAGTTAAACCAAGCATCAATGATGCAGAGCCAATCTAGAAGGTGATGGTTTCAAAGAGGACAATTGTTTTGTGCAAACCTTACTTTAGTACAATGGAAATACTATGATAAACAAGTTAACTTGGTACAAAAACATTTGGTAATTAAGAACACCGGTGGTTCTCAAACCATAAGTCTTGCCCCCTCTTGTGATCACATAATTGTAACATTGGATGATGGGTTTAAAAGGTCATATATGGGGTGCAACCACTGATCGTGACCCATAGATATGATCACAATCAGGGTGTGAGTGATTCTTCTAGATGATTTTGGTTTCAATGCATTGTTGACCTGTTGAATACCAATCTGTTATTTAAAACCTGATAGATTTTGGCCGGGCAGTGGATCTTCTGACAAAGATTGGTGATTATAGCAATTATCTGTGAACAAAAAAAATTCATAGATTTTCAAAGAAGCCCCTCATTAAAGCAAGGGTAAAAGTCTGTTCATTCCGTTTGTTTTGTGTGCATGTGGTGTGAGGGGGGGGTACACGTGGGACCCCTGAAAACCACTTTGGCAGTGGAATTTTTAAACAAAACTCTGTGGCATGATGGGGTAAAATCAACACAAAACACATAACAGGGGAAAAAAGGAAAAAATGAAAACAGTTGTACCGATTCAAAATGGGTCCAAAAACCGATTTTTGCACGCGCACCCAATTCTCCCACCAAAAAAAAAAGAACACCACTTTCCTGAAGACTTTTTCCATAAAATTTTTTTTTTTTTTTTTTTTTTTTTTTTTTTTTTTAAATTGCTGATTTTTTTTAAAGTTTAATCAGTACGATTTAAGGGGCCAAAACAAATTTGAATAGTGCCTCCAAAATAATGAGCATAATACGCCATGGCCGATTTGAATCTTTGCCACCAAAATATGCGCAACTGTAATTAGGGCAATTGCTAACAGTTGGGCCACAAAAAGATTGACCATAAAAAATGGCACACAAAAACAAAATGTTGGGTCCACGTGGACCCCCCCCCACATACAGTTAAGTGTTAATTGGCCCAATCTGTGAACACCTATATGAACCTTGGACCAAGGGTCTTCGGACCTAATATTGTTTTGAAATTCAGTTGGCTCAAGAGCTTGGGCAGGAGGGAATACAAAGAGCCAAACACTTTAACCAAAATGACTGACAGACATGAAAGACAAAACTATTCAATCTGTTTTAAAAAGATAAATAAAATATGTCTAAAAAAAACTATGAACCTTGCATAGGACTTAGCCATTCACTCTTGACTATACTTATATTAGGTTATTGCTGTAACAAAAGCCAAAAAGTGAGGACAAAGGATCAATTTTCACAGTCCACTATTAGTTAATTAGCTAAAATAGCTAATATGTATGCATGCATGAATTGGCAATCATGCATACACGCACACACACATTACATGCATTGCACACACCCACACACACACACCCACACCACACACATGGTCTTGCTCTGAGCAAAACAAGATTTGTTCAATTGTAATTCTATTTTTGACCATTTGTTAGCAAACACCACACACCATTGTAGGCCCCCATATACACACATGATGATAGCCAAAGAGATGGGCACAGACAGGCACAGATATGGACACACCCACATGACTGACACATGCATACACACATAGGGGAAATTGCAGACATTTAAAATTGAGAAAGAAATAATGGATTTTTTACAGGGGTTAGAGGATATATACTATGAACAGTCACTTAGTGTTCAAATTCTATTGGAAATGGGTGCATGCATGGCTTATTATAGAAAATACACAGTTTACATTCTGAGGAAATCTAAAATTTTTTAAATTACTCATGGCTTAGAATGTAATTATTAATGTAATCATCGGTAAAAAAACTACTAGTTACTAGCATATTTAAGTGCATAAAATTACAACTACCGAGGTACTGATGTGTAAACCACCAAACAGACAGGGATTTGGGTTCCATAGCTAAGTGTGAAATAAAACATGCCAGAAACCCTGACCAAACACAACTAAGGTCAAAAATTAGACTGCAAATGCATCAAGGCTATCATTATTAAAAAATATAACAGCTAGGACAAGTGATTGCTGCATGCCCAAAAAATGCCTACTAATTGTCACCTTGGAAACGAAATCAGGCCAAAAAAAATACAAAAAGTTCCCCAAAAAAAACCAATTTGAACTCAAAATTCAAAAACTTTGTCACATAGGAAGCAACAGCAATTTCAATACTTGGATAACTGTGATTCAACAAGAATTGACAAGGTACACAAAAGGACAAGTTTCGATTTTAGTGGCTGCCTGACAGAAAAATCTTCTACTTGATGGGCAAAAGCCTATCTATTGATAGGCCGAAAATGAGAAAACAAAAACCAAAAAAAAAACAGCATTATTTTCAATTGTTTAGGTTTAAAAAGCAAAAGGTTAGGAAATACCTCCTCAATTGGTATGATTGGGGAAACCATAAAAGCTCACAAACAGTTGCGTAAAAACTGCAGAAATCCACGCAAACCTGAATCAATGGCACCATAAAAGAGCCGCTGTGTTGTGGGTCCCAGGAGTTTCAGGTAAAAGGGCGGGGTGATTGATTTCGACATCGATTTGCCCAAAAATGGAGATTCATTCATGACGATAGTATAGGAATCCTTCATGAAGAAATTAAATTCGAGGTCAATTTGTTTATATTTTGCAAAATTTCAGAGATTTTCACATTTTCCTCAATTTTGCCCCTTTTTGCTCCTTTTTTGCGTATTTAGGAACTTTCTTGGAGGTCCTTTTGTTTAAATACTTCAAACATGTAACTGTCTGAATTTTTCAGATTTCTACCAAGTTTATGTATAAAAATCAAACAGGATCACTCCGCCCTTTTGACTTTGGTAATTTCAGTTCCGGTGCCATGATTGTACAAGCATTTCCATGAGGTAAATTCAGGAAAAGCATTGAATGAAAATATTTAAAAATCTGTACTTTTGATCTGTTCAATGGATTTCTTTATTGTTTTTTTTTTATTTTAAAAATATTTTGTTATTTGATCAATATGGAAATCAAAACAGACTTGAAATACTTGGAAAAACTATAGTCTAATATTCTTACCATAAGATTCTGCCCATGATGATTATTGTGATGATTATGATTATTTTACAAACAAACTTATATGCTCTATGGCGTTCTAATGAGCCACTCTTATCTCTTTGATGGTTATACCAGGGAACAATGGTCTCAATTGGTCACACGGTATGATACAGTCGACCTGATCCGGCTCATTACAGACACATAATAGGATAGCCCGCAAAAGTAACCAATCACAATAGTGCTTTTCTATATCTGTGGAAAACCCATCTATCTATATAGGTTGAGCGGTTGGTTTGGACTGCAAAATGCGACCAAAACCCTCCCCTCGGGACAACAAAAATCGAACAACTTCTTTTCACAGTAGTAATAAATAATTTAAAAAAATGATGGTGTTTGTGGTCAAAAAATTGTTGGTGGCTAGTGGGTTGTTTTTGGGTCAAAAAATCAAATTTTTTAGGTTTTTTCTTTTTTTAAAAACTTAAGAATATCAAGATTTATTAATTCTTAGCAAAACCAAATTTTAATCATCCTGTCAATACTATCAATCGTTGACATTGATATTATAGATTTCTGGTTTATTCAACTAGATAAAGGGCATAGAATTTTAGCCCCAAAATCACTTTTTTCCTAAAAAAAGCATTCCTTTTTAATCACATGTCACCACAACGATTCTTACCTGAAGGCCTTTATGCAATGTATAAAGCCTTATATCAATAACAAAAAGGCTACCGTAAAAATAAGATTGTAATATTTTACCTTACAAAAATAAAAAATACTAATTTCGCTTAATTGCAGCCCAAAAATTCATTTTTTTCGGCATAGAAAATCATCCCTGCCACCAAATATTTTCAACCACAACCATCATTTTCTCAAATCTTATATATTTATCCTTCAAATAAGGTGGTTGTGTTTTGTTGTCGGTGGGGAGGGGTAACGCGAAAAATAGAGGCCTTTCAAGGCTCGGCGCTCCGCTAATACTACAGTATCACAGAATTCGCTCATACATTGATATAACCTCCGAAGTAAACCAAATCAAGACGTGCTGAGATACTAAATAGCATGGGGGGGGGGGGGGGAGTAACACACATGTACCAAAGAAATTTTACTAAAAGGTTGATGGAGAAAAGAGCCACAGAGTATCGTGTCGTACCTCACCAGATGTGTCACATGTCTAAATTCCATTCACTTAACATCCATACTAGTGTTAGAGAGACACAAAAAAAACAACCAACCCTCTCCAGTAGTAAAATAACCATAAAACCAGGTCAACCTGGAACACAACTTCACCAAGAGCTATCTGCCTATGCAGCAAACAAGACCATTTTACAATTCCCTGTTATTTTCCAACAGAGAACAGGAAATGAATCATGCGGCAACAGGGAAAATGCTCAGTCCAAATGCTTCAAGCTTGATTATACTTCTTACCCAATCATATATGCTGGTACCTCTCTCCTTATTTGTTAACTGAGCCGTTTACTTTTAATTCAGACTATTAGACACACGTGTGTTCTTATTTACTATGACCCTATTACTGTTGGCAATCATTCTAGTTTTCTTTTCCTTTAAATTATGCATTCAATCACACAACAAAGATTATTTGGTGGGCTATTTCCACTACTTTATATGTTTTGAAGCCAAAGACCTAGAAGTGCAAGACCCCAACAAACAACCAAACTAAAACTAAAAGGCGTTTCTCAAACCACAAGTCTCACCTGCTTTCGCACAAAAGCAGCACACCAGAGTGCAACTGTATGAGCCAAAAAAAGTTGTACAAGCAGAAAAACTCCAATTTTTCAAGTACATGTAGTTTTTTAAGGGGTTTGATGTGTGATCTGTTTAGGCGCAAGCTGTTTTGAGCTCTGAGCATTCAATTTAGCACCCAATGTCGGCGGCAAAAGAAAGAAATGCATTTTGAGGTGTGAAGGTTCCACACGCGGATACCATGGACCCGGCGTGGACTTCTGTGCATTTTGTTTGCGTTTATTCACGTGAAGAATCAAAACAAAAAAATTGTGTCAATCACTCATCTATGCCCGTGTTCAGGCGTACATCCTTTGCGCAAGCTGCATACCGAATGTGACGGAAACTTCTCTTACGGCCCAACGAGGAGCCCAAATTGTTAAAATGACTCAAATTTGAGTTGCTTTAGGCATTTAATGGAAAAAGTAAGTCGGTGACCCCCATTTTTTATTTCAAAATTGTGAAGATCAACATCAGAACCTCAACATAATTAGAAATTACACAATTCTATCAAGTAATTTTATTTTGTAGGCAATCTAAACATCAAATTTTTACTTTTCCCATAGACTTGTGTGGTTTAAAAAGCCACAACATACCTTTTTTGTTTTGCTATAGCTGGAAAAATTAAAGTCGGTGACCCCCATTTTTTATTTCAGATTCTTAATCAGTACCGTTAAGAATACCATATGTGAATTCTGGAAAATTCTATCGAATAGTTCATTAACAAGTCAAACCCCTGAAGCCCTTTTGAATCAGAATGGACCATAACACGGCCATTTATGTACAGTGTACGTATGCACTAAAGATAATTCAACCAGAACAAAACTTTGTTATCAGACGTATGTCTGTATATTAAAATTGGTCTACTTTTGAAAATCCAAAAATGTGCCGACAGAAGACAGTAAGTGTGCAGGTATTGGGGGTAGGTACTGCCTTTTGCATTGTGAGAAAAAATTGAACTTCTGTCAACCGTTTTGGACAGAGGGAGTGGTGTTTAGAGCTATAAATTGGAATATGTATTGAAGTCTTCTCCAGGGCCGAAAGGCTTGTTTTGTTTTTTGTGAAGGAAAAAGGTGGAATTTAGGACGATTTGTGAGGCAAGTGGTTTCAAGAAATTGAGTGTTTTGTTTTCGTCCTCCGAACTGGCCTTGTGGAATAGTCCATGTTCGTAAATAGGGGTTACACTTAGTAACGTGGTGATGTGTACGCTATTTGCGGAAATAAAGGGCCTGTATAATTTTTCACTGATGGTGAAATTATCCATTAGAGATATGTAATGTTTTTTTCTTTTATAGGCTATAGGAACAAAATAGTTCATGATGTAGTGTTTGAGTAATTTGGTTCGCTTTTATTCTCGGTAAATATTATCTTCTCTGGCTATTAGTGGTCGTGTCAATCTGTCTTCCATAAGCTTGTGACCAATGGAGCAGATTACACATTCATATGGC
>JAMKCH010004120.1:0-88982 GCA_023653785.1 Ophioderma brevispina
GATGATTTTCGCCATATATATATGGCATCTCGCCTAATATTTTTGCAACTCATGGCTAAACCAATAAATATCGGCTCAATCCAATTTTATATCAAAAATTCAACGGTTATGCACAAAAAAGCTAACCACGGCCACAGTTTGCGGGTGTTTTTCGGACTTATCAGTTTGCGAGAAATGGGCGGGAATGTTTGCATTTCTAAAATATTATAATTACTTGTTTATTCATACTCAAAATCTGAGTTTATAGATTAGAAAAAAATACAGCTTGTCCCGGAACGTATGGGTTGTCTACCCCAGGAACGCGTGGGAGTTTCCGTAGCCTGACCCATCTGACACACTTTTTTTCTGACACACTTATGAATTCGGAAACCCTAACGGAATAAACATGTGCTTTATTCCGTGAAGGGTTTCCGAAATCATAAATGTGTCATAAAAAGTGTGTCAGATGGGTCAGGCTACAGAAACTCCCGGAACGCGTGGGTCGTCTACCTTAATTTCTGCAGCGAACTAGTTTCAAGTCAGAAAGAAGCGTGTGCTTTCGAAATGTGAAATTTAGCGATAGCAGTGGTAATTAAATAATTACAATATCTTCCAGTCGTTTTGAGCAAAGTAGTTGATATTTCTATTAATTCTGAAGAAAACCAAAGCTTTTGTAACTTTCACTTTGGCATGTGCAATTCCCAACCTTTCTTATTTCAACTATTCTTATTGACAAGATAAGGGATGGGTTCACGGGCGCAGAGTTGAAGCAATATTTTTTTCCATGAAACCCCTATAAGTACAATTATTTTGTAAATTGCAGTTGGTGTACCGGTGCCCACTTTTCCTTTTTATAATGCATATAAAATTTTCGAAAAAAGGTTTAACAAATGTACAACTTGCCTTTTGCATGCATGGTGTAATATTGTTAGACAACCAATCATTGCAAAACTGGTCAGATATTCGTTGATCGTGTTGAACTCAGCCCCAAGCTTTTCAATAGTAACTCAAAGGAAGAACTTTTGAAATTTTATTTTCTGTCATTTCTAAAATCAAATCACTTGGCAAATTCGCAAATAAAACTCACTGAGCTGAGTCCAAAAAGATGCGATGGACGTCATCGTACCAATATGGGCACGAAATCGGTAGCAGGTGTGGCAGGAGATATAGTCCTTCGGGCTCACAGTCCGGGAACAATGGGAACAATAGGGCAAATCGTTCAGTGCACTCTTCGCCGAAACATTAGTTTCACGTTTATCTCCTGTTGTCTCGTCTATGAGCCAGTGACTATGATACCTGCCGGACCTATGATTACTTTCACACCGCGGACTGGCCGGGCTAGCGCCTCCCTGTGGCTTGCCATCCCTGCTATTGAATGGTGCGCCGGTGGCTCCGGTGTAGAAAGAAGTAATTATAGTGCCGGCCGTACTACAGTCGGTACAATGGTAAGGAATATGCGGGGGGGGGGGGGTTGGTAAGGACATGCCAACTGACAGCAACAGCGAAATTCATAAACGGCACCAAATTCCGGGTTGAGAGTCTTTTTCAAAAAAACTACCGTAGGTCGGAGGCGCTCTTACGCCTCATCGAACGGTACACACAGACTTGATAAAAGACTAGCCTGGTCACGAATATTTAAATATTAAAGACCGTTATGGGAAATACACTGTTTGCGCGAGGTAATCACTAACCTGCGGATTTTGATAATTTTTCCTAAATTATCATGATTTAAGAAGATTTTTTGAACGAAGTTTAAAGCGTTGATTTTGTAATGTACATGGAAACAGGCTGCCACCAGTAAAGCACGTAAACAGATTCCACCAAATAACGTTTGGAAATCCCCAATTGCCCAAATCGAGCGGTCGGTCCTACCCCACCCCCCACGGAATATGGCACTCAATTCAGATGACTCTTCACGCGACATTCGTTTCACGCTTTACTCCGCTGTCGTCTAATAGAGCCCGGCTTATGGGTCCCGCCGCGGAATAAGTTTGCTTTCCATACCGGGTCGAATCCCGCCAACGAGTTCCAATATCTTTAGATTCTACCCGTTTACCCCTTCCCTTCCTCTGGAAGATGATAGGCCTATAGGGAAACCAAAGTGAGCGGTTAACGTTGTCGACTGTTCCAATTTAATTGCTCAGATTATAGGAGTCTTTCATCATGAGAACATGGGCATCAAAAGGGGAGTATTTTACTATAACTAACCCTGGAGAGGACCAATCTGCGAGAAGGTGATGACGTTTGGGTAAATTCGGGGTCAATTATAAAGCCCAAATATAAAACAATACCCAGTTATTTGGAATAATAATGATTAATCGGTGGCAGGATAACTTAGGATAGATTGCATTGAACGAGACTGACGCGGGCTATTTGGTTAGGCAAAGAAAAAATAAATTTAGTGAAAGCGAGCACTTCAATACGATATCATTTCTTTGATCGGAGCCCTTGGGTATAAGGTGCCGCAACAGGGTTAGGATGTAATGCACATACTGTTTAGCCATTTCGCTATTTAATACTTGGGAAAATGTGGCTGGTTTACTTAATGAAGTATTTGTAGAGCACTTTATTCCGCCGCATATAACCCAATTTGGAGGCCAAGAAAATTTACCGTTTCTTGGCCCTTTCCGTAATCAGAAACTTGTCTTACTCAGCACTCTAGTATATATGACATTAAACTTTTTATTTGATTCACTAGTATAGGAAAAAATCCCCATCACTTAGTAACCTAATGTACCACGAAGTTACGACGGTCAAGTTTTGCAATGTTTATACGAGGCCCGTACGCGGGTGGGGGGGGGGTCCATTTTTTACTGATGTTTTTTGATAAAAAAGGTTCAACATTTTAGAGAAATTTTGACATGAAAGTCCCCTTTTTTTGGTGTGTAAGTGTTCAAAAGGTCCAAAAAAAGACAATTTTACGGGATGGTGGGGGGGGGGGGGTTTTGTAAGGTCCACTTTCCCCCCAAAAGTCCACTTTTTCAGTCCCGAACACCGTCAATTTCAGTTGTACAGGGGTCAAAATTTTTAAAGTTGCTCCGATTGGATAAAAAATGGTGCAAATTATTGGTGGAGTCTAGGATTAAAATAAGGAATAGTTTTGTCTGTCTTAAAGGCTTAGTTTCCGATGTAGGGGCACAGCAAGGTCAACGTCATTGCATTCAATGGGGGCTAGATTTGTTACCCCCTACTTTCTCAAGCAAGGCATTTGAGGGACACTCAAAACTATATTAATTTTATATATTTTTTAATTTTTTTATTTTCAGCATTTTTTATCCAATCGGAGCTAATTTTAAATTTGACCCCCCTGCTCTTGTACAACTGAAAATTGACCTTTTTTATTGATTTTTGCTGTTTGTAAGCCGATAACTCTGAACTTTAAGACTGTACATATTACAAACTTACCTTTTCTGAATCCTTATGTTCGACACATAACTGGTGTGGCTTTCTTCCAACATGATGGATCAATTTAAAAATGTTGACCCTGTACAACTTTGTTTTGGCCCCCTCCCTTAAAGCAACCACTTTGCGGCCACTTAAGAATCACGTTTTAAGGGTTCCTGTCCGTTCCTGTCAACATCTTAAAAAACACTCCAAACCTTTTGTACTTGAGATGGTGTTACAAATGTGTGCTAGCTCCTGGTTATATCGTATTTGGAATTTCATAAGGGAAGTGATTTTGTTTGAAATGAATGTGTTTGATCGGCTTAAGAAATACAGTCATTCTGCCTCCTCAGCCCTCCTCATGTCCAAGGGCTGCCTTACGTTTTAATTTTCCACAATTCGGTCAACTCAGTAATCTGGTTTGTTATTAAATGAGTTTATTGTTAATTAAAAAGGGGGGGGGGCGCTTTTTTAGATAAACATGCTGACAGATGAACAAAACTATTAGCAAGCCACCCCCCCAAAAAAAGAAAACCCTGGCCCCCCCCTTTCAAACGGGAAACGCAAACAAATTATTTTTATGGATCCTTACCCTGTCCACTTCGGTACAACCACACTCATGGTTTACAACAACACTTTGGGTATGGTTTGTTTTAATGGATTAAAGAATGCAATTGTCAGTGCACTGCACTTATTAAAATGCTCAGTTTTAACCTAAAAGGCACTACACTGATAAAAATGCTCATTTTTAAAAATAATCAAATGAATTTTGGAATTAAGGCTTTTGGGTGATACAAACCTCACAGTTGTCCTTAACAGCAAATATGTTAAATAGTTGGAAACTTCATGTGCATAGTACTTTAAATGTGGTTTGTGCTGCTGTGGTAGCACATCTTTTTAACAGTGTTGGTGTAAATTTGTGCTTTATGTCGCCAAAGGGGTTTAGACCATTTTATATCATGTAAATATTAAGGGGTGTGCTACCATATCCTGTTGAAGTATCTTATGTGTCTGTACATAATTGAAAAAAAAAATAGAGGGTTCATTTTTTGTTGGAAATTACTATATTCCTTGCTTGTGATGTTTCTTTCATTCATATGATATAGCTTGGTGGAAATAGTTCCATTGTACCCCTTTTAAAATTGTACATGAAACAAATTATTTTTTATTTAGGGCCTTACACTAACAAATACCCGAACCCAGAAAAACAAAAACAAATAAACAGAAGTTGATACATGTAGAACTTCAAAGGGGGGTACACATGGAACTCTTGCCAGTTTGGCAAATAAATTTGGTAATACAACTCAAATACAGGGCGAGTCAAAAAACTTGACCCGGATTGTGTCCACCATTTTGAGTTTTTTAAAATATATATATATATAACGTATGTCATATCATCGGAAAGCCTATTTCATTATCTTTAATTTGCTGCAAAGATAATTCCAATCGGTTAAGTATAGGCCGAGCTATAGTCTTTTGAATCAAGTAGTCCGGTTTTCAACCTATCCACGGATTCCCATTTGAATGCACGGCGCCCCACTAAGCAAATGCGATTCCGTGGACAGTGCAGAAAACCGACTGCTGGATTCAAACGACTGTAACTCGGTCTATACCTAACCGATGTGACTGATCTTTGCAGCAAATTAAAGATAATGAACTAAGCTTTCAGATAATATCACATATGTTAGATATATATTACTTGAAAATTCAAAATGGCGGACACAATCAGGGTCAATTTTTTTTTGACTCACCCTGTAGCATTTTGAGTGATTTGTTTTAGGTACCTAATAAAAATACCATTCTCTGTAAAAGAGTGGATGGGTTGTCCTAAGATTACATTTATAATTGCAGGTGAACCAATTGGCTTAGCAATCATTGAACTCTAATGCACATATGTTAGAGTTCCACAGCACAAGAGTAATTGTACCATCATTAGTACGGTTATATGTGAGCTCCTATTCTCAAAGTTTGGGGAAGAATGTTTGAAGATGTTTTTCTATAGTTTGAAGGGTGCTGAATCAGAATATTTGGGTCCAACCTCTGGGAAATGTGGGGAACTTTGTACAATAAGGGAGTGAAAATTAGTACAGGTGTAAATTTGAAATAAAGTCAAATTGTGTTAAATGTACACAAAGAATTTGTCTCATTATAAGGATTTTTAAAAAATGTATACGTTCTGACCTTTAGTTAAACAGGTACAACCTGTTAAGGTTCAAGGTCACCCTGGGGTAAACCTTACCCAGTGCTCTGATTTTGTTGAAACTGGTGTCAAATTGTTCGTCTTTCCCTACTTTACAAAGTTTGGCATTTTGTTTTCGTATTTAGTCACCAAATCTTGACCTCAAAATTGTATACAGAACTGTCACCCAAAGAAGCAAAGCATTTTCTGCTTTAGTATGACCAGAGCAATAATTTGACACCAGTTTCAACAAAATCTGAGCACTGGATAATTTTGCCCCAGGACGACCTTGAATCTTATCAGGGCTGAAGGTTACTGAAAGTCAGAACCTAGACTAACTATACCTTTTTTCAATCTTTATAATGAGACATTGGTATACATTTAAACACAATCTGATTAGATTTCAAATTTACCCCTGTACTAATTTTACCCCCTTATTTTACTAAGTTCCTCACCTTTCCCAGAGGTTGGATCCAAAAATTCTGATTCAGCACCCTTCAAACTATAGAAAAACATCTTAAACCTTCTACCCCAACTTTAAGAATAGGATTCTCATTTAACCCTACTACCTCTGATTTTGCACTACATCATCAGTGGGCAATGCAATTGACTGATACAAACAAGCCCTTACAAAGTTCATATGGCCATTACAAGCTATTAAATACACCAGTGTCATGATACACTAGAGTCAATCTATCTGAGCTTATCTGCTATCTTTGCTAAGTGAAGCATAGGAATTTACTTACAAAGAGATTTATTATTTAGGTTGTATGGCTAAGAAATTAGTTCTTGGCATGGTTTTCCCTCCAAACCATTTTGCATCAAGAAAGAATGTTACCACAACATCCATCTCATTCATTGGTATACATTTTTGTTCAAATAGCCTACCTGGTGAAAAAGGGTCAAAATCACTTAAAATCTGGGCTTGCATGAAGAATTTTCACCACAGAAAATAGGACTGTGTGCTACTCATTTTGTTATTTCTTAATAGTAGACATTTTAGGTAAAAAATGAGGAGCACCATGAAACATGTTTTTCAATCCAAAATATCTCAATTCAGACACTTTTCAGAAATACTAGTCAGGTATCAGTGTTTGAGTGCTAAGTGAGGCAAACATGGACATGAATTGTTCCTTGTTTTTGTTCTTCTTTCCTTGCAGCATTTGAAAGAACGAGGGCACATTTTCTAAGGTTAGCCTTGGGTGACAACCGATATAGGGCATATAGCCTGAAAACAGACCAAAAATAAATGTGCACATATTTCAATACCACACTCATATCACAAAACAGCAATTATAATGCATATTATGAAATTGCGTTACATTTGCCACCAGACTACCCTAGTTTTCATGTTGTTAATGCATAATTTAATAGTCTTTGAAAAAAAAAGTCTCTTGCACAGTTTTGTTTTCTGAATGAATAGTGCATAACCAATGCAGGGTTGATTTCCTGTAACTTCTAAGACTGTGCTTGAAATTAATCTCGGACCTGAATTGATGGGTTGTGCTCAGATATTCAAAAGTTTTCATAATTTTCACTTATTTCCTCCAACAATGACATTTCTGAGCCATATCATAACCAGCATTAAAAATGAATTTAAAAGAGTACCAACAAGCTAGTATTAGTCTGTGGTTTGAGAATCAGGTCATCGGGAAAAACTATACGTTGAATAACCAATGACAGAATCTCCATATGTGTAAAGGGTTAAAGGCCGATTCAGAGATATCCAAAATATATTTTTGTTAGTTAAAAATACTCATTTAAAAACCCTAAAAATAGTCACCTAAAAATGCTTAATCCCAAAGTAGGAGATGAATAGTATTGGATGTTTTCATGCAGTAAAACATTAATGCACAGTATAACAGTGTCAGAGGATACCGTGTATAAAAAAAATTCCGATCAAGAATTTTAGAACATGTTGTGATTTTCTATATGAAGGACTTTGATGCGCTTAGTATTTCACACAGTGATAGAGTGATTAGTATATGGACAAGCACTGATGATAGACAAAAACTGTGATTTGTTTGAAAACTGAGTGATGCTCCTTATTAGGAAAATCTGCTGATGAGTCTAGCCTTGTATAACGCAATACAAATCACCATAGTAAAAGGGACTTGACAAACTATAGATTTGACCACCAATTGGGACCCTCTTATGCCCTATCAAAGTGAGTGGTGGCTATTTATTGCCAGACCCCAGATAAATATGGACTGATAAAGACTCCCAATAAACTAATGCCCCCCCTCACCTTTTGTTCAACTCTGTCTAGAAAGTCTAGACTATTGAGCAGGAAGTACATCAAATGGCCATCTTCTTAATAATGTATCAAACATGAAGCTCGATCTTGTAAAGGGTTCCACAGGTGTGACAAAGCCCATTTGGATTGGATTAAGAGCAAATGAAGTAATGGCAAGTGTGAAATACATCATAGAAAAAATGGAGGGTCTATGCATGGTTTGATAATGCAATCAGAATTTGTAAAACGGCATCACCTCCGTAAGGACAATACAACTTAGCAGCTGTGTGGCCCGAATGCCTAGCCTCACCCCCACACTTACCTCATCAGAATTGAAGAATTCAGTATCACAATAACTAATAAAGTTGGAGATCTCCTCAGTGGGCATAACCAGACCATGCCGCCTCTGTGGGGGGGGCAAGACCTCAAGAGGTTTCCAGATTCCTTGTACCAGTTGGGGGGATGATGAATGTTGTGAGCATCTGCATTGAAGGCCTACACCAGGGTGGAGTCCCAGGGCAAGGCACGGGGGGAGGGGGGGGTCTGGGCCAAAGCCCACCTTGAAGATACGTGGGTTAAAATGCCATCTAGAGAGGTAAAGCTGTTGTGTTCAGAGCACAAATTCCCACAATGAAATTCGTTGATAGATAATAGTAAATATTTCCTTCATTTTTCATCTTCCCATCTTACTCCTTATATTCTTATCTTGTGTATTCTCTATACTGCCCGTCATATTCGGTCCCTCTGTACCCTTTGCTCCTTTTCCCACTTATCTTCTTTCTCATCACCTTTCTCTTCTTCAATGGTATCACACCCATGGTTGACAACCACTGATATTCCTCAACCCCTTGACAATGTCACCGTGGTCGATGTTTCCTTTGAGTGTCATGAACAAAAGCGTTTTCCCGGATGTGGTTTTGACCATACGAACCACGAACCACAACACACACAGAACACACTGTCCAATAGTACACCATATGTACACCCTCTTTGATTTAACTAACAAAACAGCTGTACCAATTTAACTCAAAATTTGATTCAGTATTTCTAGTGATAATTGCTTTAGTGTGAGCGAAAACAAAACAGTAAAAAATGTGACATTGTCCCATGTTTTGCTAGGCTGGAGAAAAGGTGGGGGGGGGGGATACGAAGAACATAGAGGAGGCCAATCTTTTACATTGTGACCTTTATCTGATTCTGCCGAAAATTTGAATGAAGAACCCCAGAATGAAAGTGCTCCATCTCTCCTAAATGTTTCGCTTCTGAAACATGCTGGGCTATTATTTGGTATTTATCAGGGTGTTCTCAGAAAGAGTACGCTACCCTCAAGAAACGGGACATTCTTGCTACTTGTATTCAATCGATCCTTGTTTTCGCTATATTATGAGAAATATTCATGATCAAATTAGACATTAATTTCTAAATATTAAAAAAAAAAGAAACGGTTGAAAAAAAATAAGCCACAACAATGAACTATTTCCCTCAAAAATGTGCAAACCCTGTACTTGTGTCCACGGGGGTAGCATTAGAGATTAAACCATGGATGCAAATATCCCCAACCTAAAAATGTTTAAGAAACTCCTGGCCAATAAATATTCTCAATTCTAGTATGTGCGGGTAATGCTAGAGTTTATAGTTCAGTTCTCTACGCACAGCATTATTTACGGGTGATGTCCTGTCTTGACCGACCCATATTCTCTCGCCATCTTGCCCCCTTTTTAGAGGCTTTGCCTGCCTCCAGAATTTTTTCTGGGTTCCCCTGGATTGCCATTATATATTACTGCGATAACCATACTCTGAGGAAAAACGTTTACCCATTGAACATTGTCCTTTCAACCCAAGAGCAGTCAGTAGAACATCCATTGTAGGAATCAGCCCAATCCATTGTTTAATAAAGGGGCCACTTAACCAAATTCATATGCATTATGATGGGAGACGGGGAGAGCGCATTTAGGTTTAGGATTTAGGTCACTTCATTTCTGAAGACAGAACAAATTAAGGGCATGGTGCAGGGGGCTTTTAGGCATACATGTGAACAAAATTAATTAAATCTGAGGACTTACGTGTGGTGGCTACAAATCCATACGAATTACAGTACAGGTTTCTCTGTTTTAGCTAGCCATGGACAAAGTTAGGTTTTGCATCATTTTAGGGAATAGTAATTGTTCGGTTCTAGTCACCGTTTTCTGAGTGTTTTTACCATATATGTTAAAAAAAAAGTACATATTTCATAATATAAACTAAACAAGGATACGAATGTGATTAAGTAAGCAAAACTGGCCGTTTATGGAGGGTAACGTTCTTCTGAGACACCCGGTAGCAGATTGTGTATCCAAAATTTAGGCTCAATTTGCTCAATTTGACCTCATGAGGATCATGGATAAACCATTTATGAACAAATCTATGGATTGCCATTGCATTAGGAAAATACATTAGCCAATACGTGGATTCCTGGGTTCTACGGAGGATATTTTTACCGAAATTCCTATCCCACAATTCTCCAACGATGTACGAGTAGATATGCAGTAAATCCGCATGTTTCGTGGTTGAGTGCTGCGCTCATTTAAACTATGCGCACATTGTGTGCGCAAAAATTACAAGGCAATCAAAGAGTACTCGTTACTGGTACAATTATGTTACAGCAATACGGTTTTGCAGAGTTATGCAGAAAAATTTTGACCGTTTGTTAGGAACAACAACAATCATTAGAAATAATAGTGGAGCCTATTATTTATCTACTCGTACAGTCATTGGGCATTGGTGGGCTAGGAATTTGGAACAAAATGATTTCCAGTAAGAAACCCAGGATCCACATATTTAAGACCACCAAATCTATTCCCATGGGTATTACATAGTATAAAAAGGGACCTGATGGTGTTCATATGATGCAGGCCAAATACAATCAGCAAAAAAAGACATCCCAGATGTAACTTTTTGACTTACGTCAAAAAGTATTTAATTTATTTTTACTAGTCAAAAACTGATTGGAGCGCAAATTTCTTTACGCCAAGTGATCAATTGACTTGTGCCCGATAGACATGTTTTTACCATGAAAGCGTCCATTTATGTAATTTCATGCAAGAAAAACGTTGCACTTTTGTCTGCAAATCAAGTTCACACAGAAGAAAAGTGGAAAAATTACTCATGCTTTCGGTCTTAAAAAACATTATACTCCCATTCAAACGGTGTATCAAGGTTCAGCAAGGGGAATGCAAGATTTCAATGTCAATAAGGAATTAGTCCACCGTCCTTATCAAGACTTCAAGAAAGCCTTGGCAGTTACTGTTGACCCACGGTGCCGTATTACGTGCTCATCGCGATATAGTTGGCCCAAGCCCAGTTGCAATATGCGCGCAAATCTGGCAAAGGATGTGTTTTTCTTCATTTTTTCATGATCGGCTCATTCTGGATGTCATCCTACAGGTTCTCAATGAGATTGCAATCAGGGGATCTTGCCGGCCAGTCCATGAACGCACACCTCGTTGTCTTCCAGATACGGGTTGGTGACATGAGCACGATGGACATGTCTTGCCATACTGTTGTAATGCGAGGTCGAACCATTTTGGAGTCCTTTTACATTCCCCGTCTGTGCAACTTCCTCTTCAGTTTCGGATAGCCTTTGGCGTTACTCTTAACCTTCTGGCCACCTCTCTTAAGGACATCCTTCGTCTAGAAGGCAGTAGTCGCCCCCTTTTCAAAGTGTTCTGAGCGGCATATTTTAAAATCAAACCTTAGAGCATACTGCAACATGCAAAAGCCCAAACACAGAAACACGATGACTAGACTTTACTTTTAATCCAAAGATTCACAGTATAAGGAGATATGTAAAATCGCTAAAAGCAGCACTTTTCTTTCAATGTGATATTGGTCTAACAACACTAAGGACAGAGCAAGCAACCCAGCCCTAGTAGTATTCACCTGCTCAAGAAATTCGTGACTGAAATTTGTTTACCGTATCCCAACTTGGAAGATAAAACGTCACGTTTCAGGAAAAAATAGGGCTGTGAACGTTTCCCTTGCATGAAATTTCATAATAATGGACGATTTCATGGTACAAAAAGTAAACGATATCTATCGGGGGCAAAAGTATTGTCATTTTGTCGTTAACGACATGCCCGCATCCACAGTTTTTGGACATAATAAAAATAAAGTTAAAAATTTTGATTACGTCAAAAAGTATCAGATGTGGACTTTCTTTTTTTCGCTGCAAGTTGTCTTACAATATATGTATTGGTAGGTGGCACTCGAAATATGACAAACTTAGAAAAAATAACTAGGATGGTAGGTCAGATTTTGACTTCATAGAAAATGCTGGAGTTTTCAGTGTCCCAGAACAGAGATTGTTCTTTTGATTAACATCTTTAAAATTCAACTTTTAAATATAGATGCATGTATAAAGTGGGTCACGAATTCAGACAGATAATTTATTGCTTCAACTGCCAAATGCACATAACAGTGGATTGGACAATACATCCTGCCACAATTACTAACAAAAGATTTGGTTTTGTTCAAGGGCCGTACGCGGATTTATATTGGGGGGTGCGCGAGGGGGTGGACTTCGAAACAAAAAAGTGGACCCTTTTTGGTAAAAGTGGACCTAACCCCGCTTTAAAAGGTCTTTTGAAGATTTTTTATCACCAAAAAGTGGAACCTTCTTATAAAAATGTTCTCAATTTGGACCTTTTATAAAAAAATTCAAGCAAAAAAGGGACCTCGTTTGCCCCTTTGCGAAATTTGGGGGGTGCGACCCGCACCCCCGCACCCCCCCCTGCCCGTACGGGGCCCTGGTTTGAGGAATCCTATTGATCATATACATATTTTCTTAAATGACTATATTATTAACAAACTTATACATATCCCAATATTTTACATGGAACCTAGATAAATTATTTACACCTTCAAATAATCTGTGATATACTGGAGAAAATATTCTAGCTCTACCATAGATCTATACTTGGTCTCCCCTTAGACATCATCCAATAAGCAGAGAATAAGCAATAAGAGGGGAATCAGCAAAAATTGGCACAACATGTATGCAATCTCCAAGATTTTTGTCCACTATTCAAAATCCAAATACATAGAGAACCTGCAAAAATATTGCTATGCTGAAACCACATCACACGATCTGAGGACATGCCATTCAGCCTAGCAGTTGCTAGGTTGAGCACTGCATTCTGGGTGCTACTAAGACAAAACCATTACAATGGGGGGGGGGGTCGGGGGAGCACCCCCATTTTTGAGGTAATGCCTATCTCCAAAATGGGGGAAGAGCACTCCCATTTTGGAGGTGATGCATATGTAAGGCTGTTAAGACCCACTTTCAGCATCATTGTCAACCAAAGACCCCATATTCTTGAAAACAGGCTCACCCAAAGACCCCATATTTTTGGACATTTTACCATTCACCCAAAGACCCCTATAAATTTTGAAAATTGTCACCCAAAGACCTTTATTTTTTTAGAAAATTTTGCAAAATTGTCCACCAGACCCCATTTGGGGGAAAATTTGGTAAATTTGTCATCTGAAAAACATATATTCTGGGGCAATTTAGTTGTCTCTCACCCAAAGACCCGTATTTTGGAGTCCTCTGTCACTGAATGCCCCTGGGTTTGGAAGTGCCAGCCTTGTACCCCTATCCATTTCACTATATACAATTAGGATCCAGTACCATTCCCGCCTTGTTTCTCTTTAAATTTGTATTATGCCAAAATTTTCGGCCATACCTTCCTGGAAACAGTAGTAAAGCCCTTAACATCATCTTTTCCCTTGTCTTTTAATTTTAATACTGTGACTCTTTTGCTGATCCTAACCTTAACCCAATGCCCTTATCAAGAGAGTGCAAAAAAAACCCAACATAAACCATTATTATGCTTTGAGAATCTTCCGTCCTGTACTTTCTACACCTTTTTAAAAAGCAATAAAAAGCTATTATCCGCTGGAGTCTCAAACCGATATTGGCTTCCAATTTCACCCGAACATGGCTGCCTCTGCATCAGATTACAGCGTTGTTGTCTACGGGCTTCACAATGATCGCCATAGCGTATAGACACCATATGTGGTGGTTGCAAGATGTTGTCGATATTAATATTTCAATTTAGTATTTAGACTAATATTTCAATTTAGTATTTGGAGTCCAAAAGCAGAGAATACTGTGTGACAAGGTAATATGGAAGGCAACTCTTTTTCAGTCCATGACTGAGTTATGGTATTTTCTTTATATTCAAGTCAGATTCTGAAAGCATAATAATGATAAAATTTAATCAATTCTTTTGCACGATACACAAAGATATTGGTCTCACTTTGAGTTTAAAACTCATAGCTAGACCAATTCTGTGTATCATGCTCAATCCATTCAATTTTATATCAAAATTGGACAATACATAGTCATATATAGTAATTGCCAAATTATTTCACATTCATTGTTGATACAAGCTAAACAAAATTTAAAACAAAACAAACAAATAAACAACAACAGAAAATGTCCTTGACTAGATGCTTCATAATGGGCACAACAATTGAGTATAAAACAGTCCACTTTTACGGGGTTAGCACTGATTCAGTGTCTCTTTTATCAATCCATCACAGGGATGGGTCAGAGTCCCCACAGATGTTAATGCGGCTAATCAGCCATTTCTTCACCTTTTACACTGTGAGCAGAACTTTTGCCTGGTGCGAAGTAACTTACCTCCTCAAGGTCCATTCACACAGCTGTTTGAAAGTCTCATTTATATGACAAAATACATCGGTCCTCGACTGCTTGTTCGGCCTGCCGTCGCGGTTAGTGAATGATAGGCCTAACATGACCTTTGACCGTTGAATATAGTGACCTTTGACCTCAGCAACAAAGAGGGATCCATGTTGCACCTATGATTAAGTTTGGTTCCAATTGAACTTCCCTTTTCATATGAGGTCAATTTGGAACATTTTTTTCAGCCTATTTCTCACTTGACCTCACATGACCTTTGACCTTGGCATGTGACCTTTGACCTCAATCACAAATGAGGGAATCCCATGTTGCACCTATGATTCAGTTTGGTTCCAATTTGAACTTCAACTTTTTCATATGAATGTCATTTTACTTTCAGCCTAATTTTACACTTGACCTCACATGACCTTTGAACCTTAGGGCCTGTGCCCTTTGACCTCTAAAACAACAAGTGGGGGAAGCCATGTTGCACCTGTGACCCAAGTTTGGTTTAAATCCATAAAGTATGTGGATATTACTGGAAAAAGTTAACCTTTGTCCACACATACATCAACAGACATCAACACAGACATCATCACACAGACTACAACAACAGTGGACAAAGTGATCCCTATGTGTCGTCCTGCCCTTGGGCAGGCGACACAAAAACCCAGAATAAAACAAAAATATCAACGGCAGACACCTTTTGATCAACTATTTGGATTATTTATACCACGGACTTCATCCTGTTGGCGAATTTTATGAAATTTCATTGCGGGCAATGTGATATTCTAAAATCTCTTTAACAATGTCTCTCGATGGGAAAGGGCAGATGGGACACTATAACATACAATCCTGACCTTTGTAGTCCTATTTGCAAGATTCCCCAAAAAAAAAAGAAAAAAAAAAGCGATGGATTTTTCTGATTTTGCTGAGGTATAGCTTTTGCTGTTGATATTTATATCACTTGTCAAAAATGTGTCCCATGCTTAAATTACTATAAAAAATAAAAAATTTTAGGTTTTTTCTTTTTTTAAAATTGAATTACTTTCAACTGCACTGCAATGCTGTGCAGTGAAAATGAGTGAAAGCCATCTCTGACTCAACATACCAGCAGCACATGCATGTGAACGTGTTGCTGACTGTGTTGAGTCAGAGATGTTTTCATCCATTCACTGTACTGCATTTCGTGCAGTAGTATGATTTATTTAGAATAACCAGGCAAGCCATGCACCTTCCCACCTAGTTTAAAAATTTAAGAGTAGCACTAATATAAAAGACATTAAGAGGAACGATTGCATTTCTCCTAATCACACACACATATTTGGTGTGGATACTTTTAAGAAAAATTATGTTTGAAAGCTTTTTTAAATTCAGTATGTTTGGAAATTAATCTAGTTTTGATATGAATGCTGAAAAATTAAATTCTGGCGCAAAAGCATAAAACAATGAGTAGCCACAGGTACTGTATCATTCTTGATACATCAATAGCAAATACCAATAATCCAATTGAAATTTTTAGTACCCATTACAATGCAGAACATTTTGAAGATTCCTACACCCTTTATTGAAAAAACAAGCCATTTTAATTGAACTAAGCACTTGAATGCACAAACGGTATCCTACCTCCTGGGGGAAAGAATTCCCTGCCACTGCAACCCCTCAACAAACTCAAGATTCTGGTATCATAAAAAGCGCCATTTTGAGTGTCATGTGTAAGTCGAATGACCTCCTTTTTAACCATCTTAAGACCCAAGTGATCCCCTTTTTCATCTTATAACCAATGACCCCTTTTTCACACAATGTCAGCCGCATCACAATCCGTACTCAATGATCCCATTTTTTGTCAACGTTCCATGTCAACTTAATCATGTATTTTGGCTTTAATTTTTTTTGGTTTAGCATGAGAATACTAGTGCCATGATCCACATTAATTTCACTTATTTCGCCATACCCCATAATCCCACTTTCAACAAAATTCTGATTACTATTACTGAATATAACCCGCCCCCCCCCCCGGCCCCCTTTTTATCCTTCAATACCCAATGACCCCCTTTTTTTCAAAAGACTTCCAGTACGATAGCTCCCTACTTTTAGATACCGGTTTACACATCCAATCCTCTTTTCAAGTACGTGCCCCTTGGGGAACCACATGAATCATGCTGTCGTAAGGTCTTTCCAATTACCTGGACGACCTAAATATGGATCATGGTGGTTTTTGTTGACATGGCCCCCCTGTAATGTAAAACATGTGAACAACTGGACCACCTAAAGTCCTTCAAAATAGTTAATTAGGAGCACCAAATCCATGCCCTCATCTAGGAATGTGTTTACATATCAGTGCGACTGTTAATTTCTAAAATAACAAACACAGATGGTCTAAAAAAAGACCAATGCTCACATCACATTCCGAACTACTTAGCAGTGCTTCAGTATCAAACTCTTTTTTTCTCTGGTGTTGTTGCCTTGGGAACTCAATTCAAATCGGTAGATAGATCCTCCTTTGCAGGCGGGATTCTTGGAGATGGGCATTCCTTCACATGGGACAACTTTTTCATATCCAGGTCTGAATAGGATGACAAAGACAGCTCATAAATTCAGGTAACACGCAAGGTAACACATGGTACAAAAACATTTTTTTTCATATGGTAATTTGTGTAAAAACACCAAAAGTCCCCCACCCGAGAAGAGCAAATTCTACTATTCTGAATATTCATTGAAGACCCACTTTTTTGTTATAACACAAGATCCAACTTTTGGAGGTTTTAGAGTAAATTTTCCAAAATGTTCAGACATAAACACTGAAAATACAGAAGCAAAAAGGGGAAAAACTTTAAAAAGAAATGGGAAAAATTGTTAAAGCTTTGACGGATTTGAAGAATATTTAAAAAAGGACCCTGTTTTGAATCCAATTGAGTTGGACAATATGTCATCCTAAGACCTAAAGGCTGAAAGTGGGACACTCAGTTCATTTCAGGCACTTACAGTTGCACTGAATTTTCATGGAATACAAAAGACATTCAAATTTTCTTCAGTCACCATAGAAAAATATAAAACAGTAAAAAATTAAAGTACTAGGAGGTGCACTCAAACTCATAAAGGACTCCCTTCTGTCTTAAAACCACTATCAATTGAATATTCTAAAAATCTAAGCCATCAATTTAGGTTGGAGCTGATTTTTCTCTGTTGTACTGGAACTTGAGTGCTAAATCCTCCTGTGTGTTAACCCTTGGGGGGGGGGGGGTCCCCAAGTTGGTTTGGGTAGGGACGTGCCTCGAGAGTCTGGAAGTAGGACCCCATATCTATACCAATTTTTTGCAAAACGGGGACCCATAGCTATACCAGAGATGCAATTTTTGGACTCAACTTTGACACAAATTTGCCAATTTTTTCCTTCCTCAGCATTTTGGCATTTTAGCAAATTTTTGAATTTTTGGCTTCAGATTTAAGAAATTGGACTAATTCCAACATTTTATAAATTTCGGCTTCCGAATAAAAAATTTTGACTAATTTTCCAACAATTTGAGAATATTTTGAAAAAACGAGCCATTGCTACTACCAAAATTTGGCATTAAAAGAGGGGTCATTGCTATACCATAAGGCTGAAAATGAGACCGATGTCTGTGGCCCGTCCTGTGTCATTTTGTGTTGAGTACCCACCCTGGGGTGTTGAAGATCACAAGACGTCCTACAAAGACCATTTGTAATAATAATGATATTAATATTTCATTCTTATGGCATATGACAAATGCACAAAGTGCTCAGGGCCCTTGTGCCGAAGTGCCTAGTGCTCTTAAACACAACCAAAAGTACATCCGGAATGACAGGGAAGGTTTATGGACAAGATCTCTATCAGGAGAAAACCTGGAAAATATATTGCGGGCAACCAAATTCATTACGACCTGTCGCTACCTACGGACTCCAACCCTAGGCCCTATGGCAAAAGGCAATTGATTAACTGCAATACCCGCCCGCCCCAGGATCATGACAATGAAAATTTCACGGAATGTCCCTACAAAAAGTTACAAAAAGAAATCCCCACATGCCTCATACTCCTGTATGTATTCAAATATGTTCCTTTTTTAAAGTTCTGCTACATCAACATTTCATTTTAAGCTCTTTGACCTTCAGGTAAAACCTCTGACCACAGCAGGGATGCATGGCTATTGTCATGTGGGAATAAAAAAGTGTGCAAATTGGGCTAAAATGATCCAAAAACGGGCTGAAAATAGATAAAAGTGCAGAAATTTTGACTAACAAAGGAGGAAATTCCTTCCATTTAAGGAAAACTGGCATCCCTGCAAAAGGTAGGTAACCTTATCACTATTGTCAATTGGTTGCATTGTCAGCCAAAGCAAATTTTGAAAAGGCAGTTCCAAAAATGTGTTAATTTTCCTTTCAAGCATAACATTTTTATGGCCTACATCACAACGAACATCAGTGACACAACCAGACCTTTGCAAATGGGGGGGGGGGGGCAAAAGAGGTGCCGAGGCATTTTCTGAGGGGACGAATTTGGGTCCTTCTCCATAGACACTGTACAAACAGTCAGTATATTTTGAGGGCTGGCAGGGGGAAAGGGTTCTAAATAAGTAGACCCCTCCCCCGGCCCCCGCTGGTTACCCCAATGATGAATACGAAAATGGGAGAACAGTTGAATGTTGTCACAGGACACTTGGTTGCCTAATTGCCTAATTACACAGGGCTGGTCATAGTTTGGATCTGAACAAACATATGGCTTAGTAAAAGCTTGTGAAACTAAAAGATTCTTATATGCAAGGCAGTTGACTCTTATGTAAGGACATTAATTGCTGGAATAGAAAACTCATAAGATGAAATCAATATTGCCATTAATCCAGTATTTTGCAAAATGTATTGCCCAATTCAAAATGCTTGTTCCTGTATGATGTCTGGAATCAAATCTGAGACGGGTCCCTAAAATGATGTGCGTTGACTGCGTATGCACAGCTGTAACAAGGCATTCTAGTAATGTAATACGTTTGCGCGATTCGCCAATACAGCAGAGGTCAATTGTACTTTTGTTGCGTGCTACGCTCAGCGCAAATACTCACTGCGAATGGCGCAGGGCGATGCGTCTCAGATTTGATTCCAGACATAATAGCAATGAGATACACTTGACTTAAATTTGCAGGCAATAGAGCTCAGAAACACCACAATACGCCATGATTTAAGAAAAAGTAGCATTAATAATCTGAATTCTGTAGAGATAATGATTCTAAATATAGAAGCTCTCTTGGAATCTTTCACAATACAGTGAGCACATCACGCTACCTTTTGATCATTATTACTACATAACAAGCGTGTTTCTCCAGTTAAATTACTCCGAGCTGTGCTCTGCTATTAGGGCTTTGTAGCAATATGATGCAGAGAATCATTCTGCTTAATCAATATCATTTGCACCCTGTAATATATTCAACCAGAAGAAGTGGTATTTCTGAAACTAAGGAAGAGCAGAGAGCACTATCTCTGTCTTAAAGGAAAACTTGCCATTTCAATGGATTCTGATATACAGGGCTTATCAATAAAAACGCAACAAAACTTCTTCCCAATTTTTGTGGTAATTGTGTAAAATTATTCCAAAATTAACTAGTGCTATCTTAAAGCCACAAATCCCCTCTTTCCATTGATAGGTAACTCATTAATGTGCGGTCATGGATAACCGATTAATCATTGTTTTTGCACAATGGGACAAAGTCAGCTTGTAGTCAGGAGGAATTGTGGGCACAGGGTGGAAATGGAGTACAGACTTTTTCTATTGATCGATTTTTGTCAATGATGACCTAAGCTAATAATTTCTGGAGGGTGTGCAAAATTTCGTGCAATGCATTTTCTAGAAATCCAATATGGCCGCTATCACTCTCAAATTCATTCAAATGGCCATTATTTTATGCAATAGATCCAGGTTTTAAAGCACGAGGAATCTTTTGGACGGGTTATTGACGTGATTTGATCACAACATTACCACCAAATCCAATATGGCCACCCTAAGCCCAATATGCCACGAAATCATTCAATTGACCATAACTCATCAGGTATTTGTGATGGAGGCATAATTCTGCGCTCTATACCCAGTAGGAACTCATATCTGACATTCCAAGTGTGTTAACAAGCTTACCGATAAAGATAGCAGTCAATATGACTGCCTTTTAAGATCTTTAAAACCTACAAAATGTCATATATTCATAATATATTTGCCGTCATTTTGAATTTTAAGCATGTTGTCAAAACAAATATACCAGATACGAGTTATTAATGGCCAAAGACATACCTCTCATACTTTAATTTAAACTTTAATACTCATTTTCGGTGTTTTAACTAAATACAATACAGATGTATCGTAATTTATAGGTTTAAAGAAGATAAAAAGGCAGCCACATTGGCCCACCATCTTAACATTTTTGCATGTTAAAGAAACAAATTCCAGATAAGAATGTCAAATGGTCAAATACTTATCCCATACCTTAATTTACACCTTTATAATAATAATTAGTTGATGTAACTACATATAATACACATATAATGTAGGTTTTACTAATTTTAAAGGCGGTTGTATTGGCTGCCATCTTGAATTTTCAAAAATGTCCATTACAGAGAAATGCCAGTTAAGGGTTTCTAGTGATCAAATACATGTATCTCATAAGTGTAAAGCATAAAGCATGCATATAGACATTGGAATCAAGCATCTAAACTGCAAAATGTGCAGAACACTTGACGTGTCCTGATGCGTTGAAAATGCATTCTAGAGATGTTAAAGTAACACTTGCAGAGTGTGATCAATTGTAACAGATTTTGAACACCTGCAGAACACGTTTTAGGTGTTCAGTATGTATTCAAGTAGCGTAAATAGGTATAATGGAGGAGTTAAGATCATTTTAATGATTCCGAGAGCATATTTGACTTTTGAGCAGCCATATTGGATTTTTGTGGCAATGTAATGATAAAATTACATTACCAACACTTTCTTGTGCTTAAAACACTGGAGTACCGAGAGATATTTGTCTCTATCAGAAATACTTAAGGGATTTTTAGTGATTTTGGACATGGTAGCAGCCATATTGGATTTTCAAATTGGCACTGTAACAAATTTTGCACACCCTCCAAAAATTATTGGCTTAGGTCCTAATGAACTAAAATCTATCAATAGAAAAAGTCTGTACTCCATTTCCATCCTTCAGGCTGTGTGCCTAGACTTCCACCTGACTATTGGGACCAAGTTTCAATACAAATCCCATTCACTTACATGACTAAAGTGAGAAGAGAGGGAAAATTGAATAGGATTTGTGTTAGCATTACTTGAAACTTGGTCCCAAGCTCACTTGTGTGTCCCATTGTGCAAAAACAATGATTACTCGGTTACCCATGACCGCACATGAACAAATTACCTATCGTTGGAAAGAGGAGATATGTGGCTTTAAGATGGCATTAATTATTTTGATGCAATTTTACACAATTACCACAAAAATTGGGGAGAAGTTTTGTTGCGTTTTTATTGATACGCCCTGTACAGTGGAATAACTGGGGGAGGGAGAAATTCCCCAATTAAAAAAATGAAGATGGTAGAGAAACAGAAAGTATAATGCCCCTAATTTCAACTCTTTGGTCTCAACCCATTAAACCTGAAATGACTAGTTATCCTACTGGTCAGAAACTTCATTTCACAAAACCTAATTTACAAACAATGCTCTAACAATCAGGGATCTGTTTGTGAATCTCATTCATATTTTACGTACTCACCAGTGGCGTACCGAGCCAGTCGATCCAGAGGGGGCAAAATTCCAAGTCGTCCCATTACAAGGGTAAAATTCGCAAGTCGTCCCGGTGATGTGCTCCAAATAAGTCTGAACTTACGTGCACGAAAATTGCCAAATTTACATTAATTTTGCCCAAATTTAGGCTGAAATTGGTTGAAATCCCCCTAATTAAAGGGATGAAAATACATATTTTGGTCCACATCGTCCCGCTTTTTCGAGCCAGAGGGGGCAACTTTCCCCCCTGCCCCCCGTCGGTATGCCACTGATAATCACTCATGTTTAAGTCCTACATATTGTGCGTCACACAAAAAATGACTACGTGCAATAGACCTTTTTCTAATAAACATTGAAAACGTTTGGAGCAAAATACAACATATGCGAACATTCGTATATGCTGGCGTATATATTCGCAAGTGCTTGCCAGTGATATGCGCAAGTGCTGTGCTCAACAGTTGATTTGAAAGGTCTATAGGTTTAATGCATATGTTTCAATCATGCATGACTGAGTATACACAAGGTGTTAAATGCTTTAAAGGGGGATGGCCCGATTTAAGGATATGGAGTTTTCATCTTGATAGATTGGCCTTCACCCAAAAACCCCACCTGTAAAGTTTCGCGCCGATATTTCAATGCGTTTTCATGTTAGAGCAGAAAACGTGATTTCGTAAGCCCCATAGAGTACTGTGTAAAATTAATATTGGTCGACCAAATTGGGGTACATTTTCGCTCATTACTTCCAATCCAAACATCCTTTGGCCCTAAGATTTCACAGGGTAAATGAGAAAAATAGTAGCTTTCTTCTGATACCAAAATGTTGACCACTTCCGGTAAAATCTGGACTTCTGGGGACGAGGCTATTAGCGATCGGGCCATGGACCTTTAATTACAAGTGTGAACTTGAGTTTTCTAGCTGCTTCAAGAAAAAACAAAATAAACCAAAAGTTATTCCTACCTAATTATGTCATTGATTGGGATGTTGAGTAACCTTCCATCAAGCGTTGGCACGGCAACACTGCATCCCGTCAATGCCTTTCCAAGGAGCACCATGGCTGTGAAGATTAGATTATTCCCCTCCCTCTTGAACCTTGGATGCATCTTGTCTCTGACGATGAAGACAATATCAGCTGGGATGTTGTTGGGTCCTTGGTCTCCCTCCTTGGGGAAAGTGATGCGGGTGCCTTCCCGCCATCCTTTCTTCACTGTGATGGTGAGAATCTTGTCTCTGATACTGGATGTGTGGCCATCTTCATTCATTACCTGGGTAAAGTAGAAAACAACAAAGAGTATTCATTACAATTAAATGAAGTGTTTCAGTTTTACAGCAATCATGGCAATGGTGATGTTTTGTGTTATGTTCACAAAATACTTGGTATGGGTAAACAATGTTAGTTAAACCAAAGTTTTAAATCCGGTTTTGTCCCCGTCAACGGGGGTGGCCGGATACACCTCACACTCAGCAATACTGCTGTGTGAGGATTTATTGGAGCAAAAGATAATTGACCGGATGCCCTTCCTGACGCCAATCCACAGTTTTCGGCGGTGGGCCTAGCCTTTGGGCAACTATGCCCACCATACAAGGCAGCATGTGCTGGATGGCCGCCAATCTTTCCAGAGCTGAAGCCCTTGTAGGTAGATCTTCTTTTTCATTCTACCAGGGTAACCAGCTACCCTCCTCATCAGATTTCCTTAGAAAATTGATGGGGGTGACGGTTTAGCCGCCGACAACTCGGCCCTGGGACAGGTAGTACTGGTTACCAGGATACCAGTAGCAGGCCCTAAAAGGAAACCTGACCTGACTTGATGTCCAGAATATTAATAACATGGAAATGGCATCCTTCCATCTAAAGAGCTCTGCAGGCTAGTATAAATGTGAAAGAGAATAGTACACACAAACATACACTCAGCCAAATACTGTAAAATAGAGAGAAAGTAGCTGCCTTGGCCTTACCCTTAGGGGGCACTCTCTATAGACAGGTGACAGGGATCTGCATGTTTGCTGTTATATTGATCCCCAACCAACTCTGACTCAAAGAATCTGTTTTGTTTTATGTTGCCCAATGACCCCCACGGGGGGGGGGGGTTTTTCTCGGGGTGTTTTTGTTGGTTTACCCATGCTCATTCCAGGGGTCTGAAGGTGACCCCTAACGGGACCAACTTTTAAGTGAAAATTACCCCTACGGACCAGTTTTTGGGCGAGAGTTTTCAAGTGAAAAATATACCCATAACGGGGCCAATTTGCAGTGAAATTATACCCCGTGCGGGACCTGGTCTCAATACCTAAATAATAAGAATAGACCTTAAAATATCTAATATACAAGAAAAATAAGGGGGACAGCGGTCCCAAATAGGTCGTCCGAGTATGGATGGTTCTCGAATCAGTTCTGGAAGATAGATGCACAATTTCAGTTTTGGTTTTTACATGCTCAACTGAAATGTCATTGTCACATACCCCAGGACAATGTTGCCATTACCCAGGCCAATGTCCTATACCCCAGGACAATGTCCCATACCCCAGGACAATGTCCATTACCCCAGGCATGGCCATATCCCCAGGACAATGTCCCATATCCCCAGGACTGTCCATACCCCCAGGACAATTCTTATACCTCAGGACAATGTCCCATACCCAGGACAATGTACGGGTAGATTGAATCAGTTCGAGAATCTGTAACCTCGCATCCCTCCAAGTTTCAGCCCTGTGTGACTTACAGACTCAGATATTTTGTTCACAAGGGGTCATGGGTAACATCAAGAAAATTGGTTAATTATGCAATTAATTATGCAAAATTAGATTAGAATGCCACTATATACTGTTGTAATCGATCAGTTGAGAATTCATAACCCCAGCACCCCTCCACCCAAGTTTCAGCTCTGTGTAATTACAGATCTCAGATATTGTGTTCACACAAAAAGTGTCAATGAAAATCAAGAAAATAGGTATACACAATAGCTAATAATATGCAAATTAGGGACTTAGAATGCATATACACTGTTGTAAATTTAATCAGTTCGAGAATCTGTAACCCGGCAGGCACCCTTCAAACAAGTTTAGCCGTAGCTCACACAGATCTCCAGATATTTTGTTCACACGAAAAGCTCACGACGCCGCCGCCGACGACGCATACACTGCCGCCGCCGCGCCGACACACGCGACCTAAAAATGACACTAGTCTCTTTTTTTGGAACGAGCATGGGTACCCGCCAAATCGAAGACCCCCCCACGTAAGACCCTTTCTGAAACTATTTTGAAAGAATGTTTACACTATCTCACTGTTTTGGCCCTGATTTTCCCCTCGATTTTGCAATTATAACATCTTATCCACAACAAGTGCTTTTACAGTTCACATTGGCAAGAAAAAAACCCGTACTTTTACAGTGACATGGCTTCGAACTCTTTGTACAAAATATGTTGAAGATAACGTATCAATATATTAAACAGTTTTGAATGGGTTATACCGTCCTCCTATCAAAAAATAACCACTTTAGTTGCATTATTCCAATTTACATAGTAAATGGTTGTGTTATTTTGAAACTACAGTTTATAAGCATTTTAAAGCCAAATGTTTGCCCAAAATAGCCCAAAAATGTCTTTAAAATTATTGTAATAATCCAAATCAAGTATTTCGTTTTTTTGAGGAGCACAGTACTTTGCTTAACATGCATAAAAATATTAAATTGGTGTACTAATTATCTCTATAAGCAAATTTAAATATTAAAATCTCATTTTTGTATTTTTTATGCTTAAATTAAATATTCATATCATAGTTAAGTTTTGGCATTTCTTAAATTCAGATATAATTTCGCTATCTGCAAACGTTAAGGCCTAGCTTTCCCAATATATATGTCCCCCCTATTGTTTTTACCTATTAGATAATGGGTACCATTTGTATAAAAATCCTCCACATCACTTCAAAATATGCCATTTTGCCTTCGTAAATTAGGTAAGTATCCCCCCCAGCCAACTGTCCAATTTCAAAATATGGTTGGCCCAGCACAATTACTTTTGCTGCTGTGACTGATCCAATTCAATTTTTTTAACTGGCATATTTCAACTGTGTACAAGATTTCAGGAAATTCTGAAAAACAATAATTGAAGTTATTAATCGGTCAATATTTATGTACAATAGTATGCAGGACATGAACTTGTTTGAAAAAGCTCTGGTGAGTTACCAGCATTCAAGTGGATAAGAGTCAAAAACAGAAAATAGATAGTTACAACCTTTGATCTTTAATCGCACACTTAAGTGTTAGTACTATTATTAATGTTTCGCTTTAATGTCCCTCCCTCATTGGAAGAATTCTTAAATTGGATGAGGGATGTTGGCAATAAAACCAACTTGTTTGTGGAAAAGGATGCTGAATGATGCTATGCTGACTGCTGTGCACAGCTCTGACAAAGAACCATCTATCCACATATCCATCCTGGCTAACAGCTGCCCAGGGATAAAGGAAGAGAAAACACATGTAGGAAGCACTTATTACACTCCCAGGACGTGTTTGTATGCATATTCCATGCAAAAAGTTGCTTTTTTTTTTCAACCGGAATAAAGCCTAATCTCTGTGTTCCAGTCATCTAAGCGACACAATTCTTCTCCCATTGAAAAACGTTTCCATGGAATACGCATTCGTCCATGATGTAGGGTTGTACCACAGGGGGCTTACAGGGGACACTTACAGAGGTGGCAAATGTCCCGGTTTTGAGGCGAAGGTCCTGTTGGAGGTAGTTTTGAGGCAGATTTTGCTTGTGTGCTTGGAGATACAAATGTCCCAAGTGATCAGCAAAAAATGGCTATTTTCAATGTTTTCAGCTTTCCTCCCCCGGTCAAAATGCAAGAAATATACATCAGACTTGTGCAAATATTTCAATGTAACGCCCTTCAGACTGTTTGAATGCGACCATAACCCCACCAAACAAAAACTCATAAAAAACCTTCACCATGTGGCCCCTTTTAAAAGAAATACATTTTGATTGCCCTTTTCGCTAAAGTTTTGATATCATGGCTTTATAAAAATGTTAAGAGTAATACTGGGACAACTGCAATGCTTGTTCATAAAGGGATTGGCATGTTTCACAGCAGAAAGACCTTGAAAAAAGTTCCCTTCATGACTAGTGTGTAGTTAAAATCAGACGTATCATTTGAGGTTATTAATAATCCAGGACATGGTTTTAAAGAGTACCTAGTTTTTAAATTTGAAAATGCGTTGATAATCGCTTTTTTTTAGCAAAAAATGTGTTTGCTACGTTACTATTTTTTGATGGCCAAGTGTGATTCCTATGAAGGAACATTAACATTAGCCAGTAAACTTCAGACACAGGGGGAATCCTTTTCATCAAAGAGACAAATAGTATGCAAACATTTATGTAAGTATACGCATTCAGTCATATGTAGGTTCTTAACACAAATTACCATACAGGTATGCAGGGGCATTAACAGGGGACACGTCTCAGAGAGGTAAATTCTCCCTGTTTTGAGGCAGACTTTCCGGTTGGAGGTAGTTTTGAGGCAGATAAACAATCCGTAGCTCCACCCTGTCTAAATTATTAAACGTCAATGGTGTATGCCTGTAAAATTTTTCCTTATATTTAATCTTGTTCTGCTAAGAGCCTCCCAGTTTTTTCACAACATACATTTTGCCATGTTTGCAATAAGGCCCACACATGTTAATAATTGTACTCTCAAGCTGTCTCGGCCTGCTGTCTTCTGTCTGCCATCTCTCCCCGCACCCTCTCCCTCTCTCCCTATTTCTCGCCGGCCTCTCTCCTCTCTAAGCGCTCGCTTTCCAGTAAGTTGTACCAGCTAGATGCGTAGCACAGGCGATCGCGCGAATCAGATTCGCGCGCCGTGACATGCACGACGATGTGTTCATGCCGCGTTCCCCCGACGTTCACCGTGAGTCCCCATCGCATAACATATACCAGTCTTTGGTAAATCATCAAGTTTTTAAGTACACTCACAACGCGCTGTGAAAGCAAAGGGTCATATTTGGGCGAGATGCCGGGCTACATGGGAAAAGGAGGAACACAATTGAATTGAGTTTCGTTTCATCCTTGATTCGTTAGAATCATGCATATATATAGTCTCCCTTTTAATACATTACAGAATTACTGCGCTTGAAACTCTCAATAGAACTGAAATACATTAACGCTCTTTTCATCAACTGGTATCCAACGTATACAGCTAGTGGTCCAATGGTACACTATTGCTAATATGTGAAGGACCGGATTCGGATCGGTATTTTTTATCTTTACCTCACTTCAATCTCAACCATTTTCCTCTCTCTGAATTTCTATGTGATATAATTAATAAAATTTAATTTGATGATGATGAATAGGTCTGGATTGCTTCAAGCCAAAGGGCCCTTTTCGCTGAAAATTAAATCCCTCGATTCAAACCACATTGATGATGATCAATTTCTGCACTGCACAAAGCCAACTGGGAATTTTTTCAATGAACCTATCTGTTCGAACTTCAATTAAACATTGGTCAAATGCAAGTAACACTTATAGAACCGTGGGAGCCATGCATGAGAATGGTTTATCACCCTTAAATTAATCTCATTGTGCCACCATCGGGTTCATTTGATTATTTGACCCATCTTGCTTTCCAGGGGGATAAGGGACACTTTGCTGTGTTTTCATGTTTTCCTCAAAGGCCCAATGAAATGGAAAATCAATTTGAAATTTCACTGGCAAGATGCAGAGAAATTAAGAAGAAACTCAAAATTCCAATGGTCCATCACAGCTAAAAGTTTTATTTTACACGGTTATTTGAGGGAATACTCACAGTTTTTTAACTAGGACATTGCTGAATTATTCACAATCGTGGCACCTCCTGAAATCCAAGACACCTGAAAAAAAATGACAATAAAACAAAAAATTACACGAAAAAATGAGAATATCATAGTCAATATTATTTATTACTCACTGAGACAAGTCCAAAAACTCTCTCAAACTTTAATGATGACCTTTTTTTAAACAGAATCGACTTTTTGCCCTATTCCCAATAATGTAATTTTGCAATGTTTTAGGGGGGGGCACCCCAATTACAATCTCTGAACAACAATAATCATTCTTTGTATTTTATATTGGCATACCTAGTCTACATGTAGTTTGACGCCATATTACTCGGAGAATAAAAAAATCTTTTTGTACTTTTCAGGACTTAAAATTAAGCCAAAAATATCAGCAGAAGGGGTTCACCTTATGAACTGTCCTCTTTTTTGTCTTTAAAAAAACATGTCCTGCTGACAACTTGTCTGATCAATTTGTGAGGAAACGAAATTCCATGTATATGCTAGGAAGATTTTCAACAGGGGGAGCTGAGCCCCAGTCAAAATTCTGTTGAACCTGATGGAGTCCAGGGGTGCAAACCCCCCTGGGTGGTTGTCCATGGGGAAGAGCCCTTTGGGGGTCAGGGGCCAAACTCCTTTAAGCTAGTTTCATGCATAGACATAATTCTTGTCCATAACTAATCACTGTGTGCAAATTGTACGCTTTAAATCAAATTCCTTTATATAGAAAATCACAACTTTGTTAAAAAAAAAAAATTTCCGGATCCCGAATTTTTGTTATACACACAGTATCCTATGGACGTAAGACTACACATAATGTTTTACTGCATCAAAACAAAAATCCGATTCATCTCAACTTTCAGAATTGTGCATTTTTAGTATTTTATCTTTAGTTCTAGTTGACTATTTTTCATTATTACACAAAAAAAATAATATTTTGAAAATCTCTGTATTCAGACTTTAAGCCCCACCAAAATTATTGCCAGGGGCTGAGTCCCCCCAAGCACCCTGGGTTCCTAAGCCTTTGATTGTTTCACTCGCATGTTTCTTCTAACTATCCCTAGAGCCCCAGGATGAGGATTTGAAACCTATGCCAAGTGGTTCACTGAATGCATAGTAAGTCGTGTCCACACGGATGCTGACCCCGGAGTTTCAAAACTCTGATGTCGATCCGACTGGGTTTTTTGGCCGTTGGACCATTTGGAGGTTTTAACTCCAGAGTTCTTATCGAGGTCTAGCGGGTTTTTAATCCCCCAACTAAAGAAACTAGGGGGTGAAACTCAAACTTCCAATAACACTCCGGAGTGTGTTGGAGTGTCGTGCCATGTGGAAAGTTTCGGGGGATAGTGAGCGGAAGGTTTACCTCCGCATAGTCTACCTTTTTTGACAACTCCCTGTGTTTGAATATACTGCGCTACAGTGCACAACGGCTTCCGTTAATGGTAACTATTTCCGTCCTACACTTCGATATGAGAAGCGGAGGAGAATGGTCAGTGGATGATTTCATAGTTTTGCCATCGGTGAACGTGATTTGGAGTGAAGTAAACTAATTGGATTTATTTTCACCTTTCACCTCTGGAGGTTTTTCAAACCTTTGGAGTTTTGTGGCCTGCTGAACATGACTAGGTGTCACTTAAAACTTAAGTCGAACAAAAATCAATGTGAAGTAATCAAAACACTAGTGTACTTCATATTGATATTCTGCCTCATTACTACTAATATGGAACAGTTCCGTTAAATGTATCCTCAAATAATGCCTCTTGCCAAGAAAGAAAAGGTTTAACCAGCTCTTTCTCATGCATCTCATGCAATGGATTTTAAAAATTGCTTTTTAAGTGCTTTTGGTTAAGCTTTTAAAGTGGAAAGGTACAATTCTTGCTTTCTACTTGTTTTTAAAAATCAAGGAAAAAAAAAATAAAGTGGAAAAAATGCAATAAAAACTTTTCTACGTTTGTAGTGTTTTTTTTTTTTTTGCTTTTATAGGAAACGGAACCGCTAGTCAACCTACATTTGTGGTTTCATCAAGTTTATATGCTATTCTTTAAATAGGAGAAAAAAAATCTCAGAGTTGCGCACCTCTCTACCTGCACTTTGATGACCAAACCTACCAAAGGAAAGTAATAATGGTCAAACTAGTTACAAATGAACACAAAGGCTGTCCTACAATAAACTAAAGCCATTGGTCATTCATTTGGATGTTTTTTGGTATGGAGGAAAAACCTGATGCTGCAGCACCTCCCCTAAGATTTTTCCTCCATACCAAGAAAAAAACCATTCAAATGAATGACCAAATGGAGGAAAACCTTAGGGTTTTACCCCTCCCCCACCTGTTTCATCATCACCCCACTCGGTTAGACTAGTGTCGAGGGGTATCTGACAATGTATCCCAACTTGTTTTGAAAGCAAGAAGGAAAGGTGTTATAAAATACACAATGATACAAGCAAATGTATTTGAATATAATTGTGGTGCTGGTATATACATTCGAGTTGGTTTACCTATAACTATCATCAGGGCAGAAATTAGGTTAACATAGCTAAAACCACACAAAAAATCTCCTCTATGGTTGTTTTTTTGGCTATGGAATCTAAGCAAAAAACTTTTTTGCCCTTTAGTCAGAAGACCTCTTCCGCACTAAACCTCTCAACATGTCCTCCTCATCAGTATTCCTAAACAAAATAGCCTGTGCCCAGTCAGGATACTCATTATATTTGAATATCATGCCCTAATAAAGCAAAATAGCACATGTAATAGTTTTTATGTAGTATGTGAAATAAAGATTTTAAGAATAGGTGGGAATCCTATCAATCACGGCTCCAATAATATTGCTTCCTTGCCCTATGAGCCCGGAAAATCTCAACTTCTCCATCACACGGTTCAGAAACTTTCATTCACCAATTTATTTAGAAAAAAAATACATATACCTTCTTTTCTGAGGTCGAAATTTCTGATACCTAATGCATAAGGTCAGTCCATGTTAGAGAGGCATTTCGTGATCCCCAACCTCGTCCCCTCCCCCCGACTTACCTCAAAAGTTGAGAATCTTTATATCATCGGAACCGTCAGCCTTAGTAACCATGGTGTAACAATTTACGTGCAAATTTTTGTCATATCTGTAAGGTAATTCGCAAACGGACAGAAATTACAGCACAGTGGCCTATGGGGACGTGGGAAACAAACAATTGCTCATAACACAAAACCTCAAATCGGGATCACTCAAATTTTGAAGTACGCCTTTGTCTCAAGGATATCTAGTGAACATGAATAAAACAGAAAGGTGCTGGAATAGAAAGCACCTTTAATATGTCTGCATCTCACTCACTGAACTTAGTCCTTTGGCTGAGTATATGGTACTCTGCACTGCAGTAGGAGTTGAGTTTAAGTTTTCTGACCAACGTAGCATTTCCTAATGTGCTTTTGATAGCTCATTCAAGGGTTTTCTGCAAGAAGCTCCATCTTCAATAGCTCTGCCATTTGTCAGTTGTGTTCTTATTCAGTGTTAAACATGCCAAATCTAATACCCTGGGCAGCTATTGCAGATGGGCCCCTTTTTGCCCTAAACTCGCGATGAACTGAGACAATGGTTTTAACACTATGTAATTTACCGCAGACACCATGAAGACTTGCAATGGAGTTTTTACAAAGAGGGAAAATCCACAGGGATCAAAGAACTTTTCTCATTCAATTGCTGTAAATTATGTTTTGCTGTGTAGGAAAGGAAACCGCTATTCTAACCTACATTATTGGTTTCAAGTTTATATCTGTAATTGCTTTAAATAGGAGGAAAAAAAATCTCAGAGGTTGCGCTAACCTCTCTACCCTGCAACTTTGATGACCAAACCTACCACAGGAAAAGTAATAAGGTCCAAACTATGTTACAAAATGAACACAAAGGACTGTCCTACAATAAACTAAAGCCATTTGGTCATTCATTTGAGTGTTTTTTGGTAATGGAGGAAAAACCTTGGAGGCTGCACCTCCCCTAAGATTTTTCCTCCATACCAAGAAAAAAACCATTCAAATGAATGACCAAATGGAGGAAAACCTTAGGGGTTGTACCCTCCCCCACCTGTTTCACCCCACTCGGTTAGACTAGTGTCGAGGGGTATCTGACAATGTATCCCAACTTGTTTTGAAAGCAAGAAGGAAAGGTGTTATAAAATACACATGATACAAGCAATGTGATTTTGAATATAAATTGTGTGGCTGGGAATATACATTCGAGTTGGTTTACCTATAACTATCATCAGGGCAGAAATTATGTTAACATAGCTAAAAAACACACAAAAAAATCTCTTAGGGTTTTTGGCTATGGGAAGCTAAAGCAAAACTTGTTTTGCCTTTATGTCAGAATACCTCTTCCCACTAGAACCTCTCAACATGTCCCTCCTCATCTAGTAATTACTAAACAAAATATCTGCTGTGCCCAGCTCAAGGATACTCATTCCTATTTGATATCATGCCCTAATAAAGCAAATAGCACATGTAAATAGTTTATGTAGTAAGGGAAATAAAGATGTTTAAGAGGGGAATCCTATCATCACGGCTCCAATAATATTGCTTTCATTGCACTATGAGCCGGAACAATCTCAACTCCCATCACACGGTTCGGAAACTTTCATTCACCAATGTATTTAGAAAAAAAATACATATACCTTCTGTTTCTGAGGTCAATTTATGATACCTAGAATACATAAGGTCAGTCCATGTTAGAGAGGCATTTCGTGATCCACAACCTCGTCCCCCCGACTTACCTCAAAAAAGTTGAGATCTTTATATCATCTGAACCGTCAGCCTTAGTAATCCATGTGTACCTAATATTACGTGCAAATTTTGTCATATCTGTAAGGAATTCGCAAAACGGACAGAAATTACAGCACAGTGGCCTATGGGGACTGTGGGAAACAAACAATTGCTCATAACACAAAACCTCAAGATCGGGATCAACTCAAATTTTGTGAATAAGCTTTTCTCAAGGATATCTAGTGAACAATGAATAAAACAGAAGGTGCTGGAATCACGAAATGCACCTTTAATATGTATGCATCTACAGCTCACTGAACTTAGTCCTTTGGATGAGTATATTGTAACTCTGCACTGCAGGAGGGAGTTTTAAGTTTAAGTTTTCTGACCAACTTAGCATGTCCTAATGTGCTTTTTGATAGCTCATGTCAAGGGTTTACTGCAAGAAGGCTCCATCTTCAATAGCTGCCATTTGTCAGTTGTGTTCTTATTAAGTGTTATCCCTGCCAAATCTAATACCTGGCAGCTATTGCAGATGGGGCCTTTTGCCCTAAACTCTCGATGACTCGAGACTAATGGTTTTAACACTATGTAATTTACCGCAGACACAATGAAGACATTGCAATAGGAGTTTTTACAAGAGGGAAAATCACAGGGTCAAAGAACTTTTCTATTCATTGCTGTAAATTATGTTTTGCTGTGTAGATTATCTTATTGCCATGGTAAATTGGTTTTAAAATGTATCACATGTATTAAGTTACTAAAAGCTTATCTAAAAACCTAGCCTCTAGCAGCATGAACTTATTAAAACCTGCAGTTATTCAAATAAATTTGAGCCAAAAAGCGCTGCATCACATCAGCAGCTACATCTTTTCAGCCAAGTTCATGAAACAGTAAAGTGACATTGATGGGGCTTGTTAAAATGCATCCTTTCATATGTTTTTTTTTCCTTTTTGCAAAATAGATAGAAAATTATACCTTTGATGTGTCATGTAAGGCCAAACAAGAAAAGAGTTTGTATCAGTTTCCTGTAGCTCAAAACCCTAATTGCTATGCGTTTTCTTTATAGTTGAAAAAGCTATGCGCTATGTGGAAATTCTTTTGTATTTCATTTTAGATGACTTTTTTTTTGACCAGTTAAAAAAATGTTAAAAATCTCTTGAAACCTTTAAAAAAGAAATGTGGCAAAATGCAATTTTTTTACACCTATAGGAGCGGGAAGCTGAGACAAACCTTTTTTTCTTGGCCTTACATGTTGTAAAGAAGACAGCATGGACGGACAACTTACGATGGATGACAGAAACCTACGATGTGCGACAGACAATTTGCTCCATTGCAAACCCCCATGGCTAAAGTCAGTGGAAAAAAGGTCGATTTTTGGTTGAAAAAGGTAGAAGTTGGTTTCATTGTTATTAGTAATTATTTCCCTGGGAGGGGGGTACTCAACACAACAGGACCATACAGGGACGTAAATGCCGCAAACATTGATCTCAAGGGGAGAAGGAGGGCGATGAGCACAGGAAAAAAGGGCAAGGTAAAGGGGGGGAAAGAAAGGGAGGGAGATGGGGGGGAGGGTGGTCGGGAGTTGTTTTGCTTTTTTTTTTTTTCTTTCTTATTTTTTTTTTTATCCCCCCCATTATTAGGTCGTTTTTTCAAAATTTTTATTTTTGCATTGGACTAATTTTATGGACACATGCCATATTTTTTTTTCAATGTTGAGATTTTGATAGTGTTAGATTCTTTTACTCCCTTAAAATGGTATAGCTGTCGCTGATCAACATTTCTTGAAATGACTGGCTGTTTATTCGGGGATCCCCAATCATAATTAGCCTGTTTTTGCATTGATTGGTCAATGTTTTAAAATTTTAGCATCTTTTTTTACTTAAAATCAAAGCTGGTGAACACTTAATCTAAACATCATTAAGAGTAAAATCAGACGAAATTTATTGTTGTATATTTCTCCAGAAATCACCCATTATTGCTTTAATCCTGTTTTTGAACTTAAATGCATCATTATTTGTATGCAGTATTTAGAGAATAAAAGACAGAATTTACTCTTGTTGGATAGATATAGGGCCATATTTGATAGGCAGGTCCAATATTTTGGGGTGGACAGCGCGATACCACCACGAATAGTCAATAATCTTTCAAATAGCTCTAACAGGCTCATATGTGTACATATACCCATTTCAAACATGAAATAAAAATACCACTTCTAGAATTTCTCAAAAAAGATGAAATTGCCTAAAATACTTTATACAATCCATATAGGTCTTAAAGGCATTATCAGTGAATTACGTTAATCAGGATATTGAAAAAAAATAATAAAATCAGATTTTGCATTTTGCTATTTAAATGTACTGAACAGTAGTAGATTGAAAAGCAACCTGTAATAAGGACAAATCGGATGATATGTAGTCCATTACGCCTTCGGGACACTAACAATGCGAATTGCATGGAGATTCTTATCTTTGACAATGACTCATTTATTCCTTTTTTGTTAATTTTAATTTGGGAAAAAATAACTTATGCAAATTCTGCAGACTTATCCTTCCCTTAGAAGCTTACTCTGCAAATTTTTAATGATTTGTGACTCTTTTGGGTGATCACTGAAAAATGCCTTTAATAACAATACGATTTAAGGTTATTCCACCTTATTAATTAAAATTCTTCAAAAATTTAATTTTGTATTGTTTTCACAATTTTCATGAATTCAAAAGTAATAATGTACCAATTGTTCAGGAAGATTAATCTTGGAACATGATCACATCTACAGTCAATTTATGATATGCGAGTCTAGTCTAAACCACCTTTGAACAATCAACCACCACATAAATCCAAGAGTATATCGGTAATTCTATCGATGTGCCACAATAAAAAATACATTTAAACATAATCTGATTTTACCCTTGTGTATGCGTGTGTCAATAAGTTCTTTGCATTACGTGCCACAGAACATTGCATTCATCACCTTAAGATTACAGTTCACCTGAAAAAACTGTGAATAAAGAAGGAAAAAATAGCAAAGATATAACACCTAACCACAATAACACTTTTCTCTCCTCTGGCAGGTCACCGTTTTTATATTACACTGTTGGGGAATATCTGAGCTCTGATAGGCAAGCATTTGAGAATGAAAAATTGGAAAAGGCATAATCGACCAGAGAGGGACACCAATTTCCACCTTGGAATAATACTCGGCTGATTGCATCACAGCTATTACATTTCGTGGGCAATTGGCTGTGGTGCCAAAGGTGATAATCAAAATTGCATGGGCCCAAATTGTCAACTTGGGGCGGGAATGCTTATACAGACAGCAATTAAAGCAAAATCTCTCGTTCTTGCTTGGTGGTGATTGGAAAAGTATGAAAAAGTTGGCCTCTGCCACAATGTTTGTTTGACAAGTATGAAAGAAAAGTACAAAATTTAAATTACATAAACAGTGATGATATGAATCAATAAAGAGTATAACTTGCAGGACAGATATAATGAATGATGTAACAAACATCTGTGGAAGTGATTTTTATTTGTTCATTTTGATTAGGGATTTGGACTCAGACCCATAGAGGGGGTGTGAGGTTGACATTGCAAAATTATCCAAACGGTCTGAGATTTTCAAATTGTTTGAAAAAAATGCTGAAATTTATCAACCCAGTAAAACCAATAAGAGAGCATATACAAATTAAAAAAATAAACATAGTTGATTGAGTAAGGCATTTGAAGTTACGCTTCATTTGGAGCAGGGCCATTCTTTGGGAAGTCACACACGTGACCAAGGCTTTCATTTGCCATCCATGACAAACAGTCAATTAGCGAAAGTGGAAAAACTATTTTTGGTCAGGTTTGGACAAACCTAACCAAAAATAATGTTTCCACTTTTGCTAGATTGTCTGTTCATTATGGAGGGCAAAATAAAGTCGGTCACGTGGTTGTGACTTCCAAAGAATGCGCCCCCCAGCAGAAAATTTCATTCAATCAAGATGAAAAATTCATTAAACAGATGGAATGGGCATACATGTTGTGTGTGTATGAGTTGAGTGGTGTTTCTGTGTGGAAATATTTAAAATAGTCACCCAACATTAAAGATAGTCTCCTAAACTGCCAATTCCAAAGTTGAGATGATAATTTTCTTAGTTGAGTGTGAACCTGAATGTAAAGTAAGAGTACCCATAGCTAGTGTGATTAAAAATTCCGATCTGGAATTTTAAAAAAGTTGTAATTTGCTTATGAAGTAACGATTGAGCTCAGCTATTTCACACATCTAGTATGTGGATATAAGCATTATGTATTATGCAAAAAAACATAATTTGTTACAAAATTGAGTGTGTCATCCTCTGGAAATCTCTGAGTCAGCCTTTAATCAACAATGTATATTCTTTTACAAAAATAAAAAGAATAGCTAAAGTTCAAGTGATTTATTGGTATGAATCTATCGGCACATATAATGAAATATCCCTCATAAAACCTACCATCATGGCCATTGGAGTATTTCTTGCGAAAAAAATCCAGATTTATTCCAACAAATGTACACAACTGTACAGCAATCATGGAAGCTACCATGTTTATTCCCTGTGGTATATTTACAACGCCGCATGCAATACCGAAACAGAAGCCAGCGAAAATATATCATGTGACTTCAGCAAGTTTGCCACAAGCCTCATCCTTGTGAACTTTGTTGAGCACACAAAGGATAGGAGCGAAGTTCGTTTAGAAATTTTTATTTCCAAAAATTACACTTTTTAAAACCTCAGTGATTTGAGAAAAATGTAAAGAGGGGTGTTTTAGATATCATTTTGTGATTAACAAAGGTTTTAGTTGGCCTAAACACTAACAATCCATGAAAACGTGGACATTTTAAAAGGGGTCGCGTAATATTTATAGTTTTATCGCAGTCGCACTCTAACCACTGATCTCTATACAATGGATTGGCTACACAACAGTAATTGTATATTAGAGCGTGTTTCTACTGCCGACACGGCAAAACGCAGCTTTTGCTGACCCGCTATGGACCCGGCTTTTTCCGCTATCTCAGCTGTTTCTATTGAAGGGACATACCGGTATGCGGCATGCTTGACTGCACTTACCGCTATCATGCTTTCAACAGACCCAAACGGGTCACTATATTTCCCCATGTTCCATACTTCTATGGATTTCTTTCCCTTGAGGTGTGTTTTACATGTAGGCCTATTCCCTTCACGTTATTTATCATAGGCCTACTTATCATAGGTCTTGAGTTATTTATATTTCTTTTAATGGATGTACCATCAGGTAGGTATAAAGTAAACTAAAAGAATTAGTACGTGTTCATCATGAATATTATTGATGTTGATTCACTTCTGAAATGAAAATAATAGGCCTAACTGCTGATGATTTGAACAACGCACGTAGCGGAATTCGCATTACCAGCGCCTGCCAAACACGGCAAATGCCGCTATCGGCTGTTTCTACTGGTGAATAGCGGTATGCAACACGGCAAAAACCTTCTCAGAGCAGGTTTGGTTTTGCCGTACCGCGTCGCGTTAAAATAGCGGGTTGGTCTGTTTCTACTGAGCTGGATAACGGATCGATCTGTGTCCGACGCGGTAAATAGCCCCAGTAGAAACACGCTCTTAGATGAATGGAGCAACGGGCGGACATCTTGGTCTACCAAACACAATAGCATTCCAGAGACACCTGTTAACAGAAGTTGTATCCCGGGTGCACGTTTTAGAGACATGCCATCCCATACGCGCAATGAATTGGCTTGATTCTGTAGTCTGTTATGTCGCTTATCCACATTTCAATGGGAACAAATTTTGTATAAATGACCGGCTCTTAACCATCTGCTTGGGCTCTTTTTGGATGACCAATATGGCCGTCAGTGCCTCAATTACGAAGCCCAGGTTTCCAATCCATTGTATAGAGATCAGTGTTCGAAACCCACTAATGCGCGGTTCAGCAATCTACGTACTTTTCAATGTACCGAGTAGCACTTCTTCGTATGATGAAGAGTTTCCTAATTTTATTTTAAAAACTATATTTTTCAAGAATTCCAGGCTCATTTTATAAAAATTAGGCATAAATGTATGCTATTTTTGATAAATTTATATATTTTAAAGGAAAATGTTAAATTAAAGCTGTGTTTTTAATTTCAATGTTAAAAGTAAATGCGATAGTCTTTCATACAGGCCAGAACTTGACTAACCACCGATCATCTTTCAATTGGTGTGAAAGACTAAACATGGCTTGTGGCAAAACGATAGCGTAAATAATAAACATGGCGGCTTCGTTAAATCGTCTACTGCTTCGAAAGTTAAGCATGAAAATGGTGTTTTCTTCGCAAGGAATACTCCAATAACCATGCAAACCATCTGGTACGTCATATTTAGGGATATTTCATAATATATGTGCCGATAGATTCATACCAACAAATCCCTTTAAAGGCACTATCAGTGATTTGCTATATCAGAAAACCGAAAAAATTATAAAAACTCAGTTTTTTGCATGTCTGTAACAAGTACCTGACCTGCCCTGAATATGATAAGATCAGAAGCAACCTAATAAGGACAAATCAGATATTATAGTCATTACTGTCGGTACAGACACTTACTACAACACGTAACTGAATGGAGATTCATATCTTTGAACACTGCCATTTTATTCCTTTTCTGTAAATTCTTCAATTGGAAAAAGTAACTTATGGAAAGTGTATCTAGACTTATCCTTCACTTTTAAGCTCTTCCTGCAAATTTGAAATATTTTGACTCTTTCGGGAAAATCACTGATAGTGTCTTTAATAAGAATCACAAGAAGGGTAAACACCAATGACACACTAGATACCACTTAACATACATATTTTTCCAGCTACTACTCTAACAAATACAATTATTCTAGTTGAATCTACTTGATTACTTAATTTGAAATCCATCAGGTTTTTTATGTGCCATATTCATCCATCAAACAAAGCATAATTGAATTTCAATTCTTTTTGAGTAAGATTTTCACACACTGAAGCCTTTAAAATATATCTCACTTCAGTCAAAGTAATACTTCTTGGTCAATTTAGAACATATGCCTGCCTGTCTGCCAAATTAAATGCACAAGAAACCATTTAGGAGACAACTAAATGCGTGTGTGATGCGTGCGTGTATCAATGTCAAAGAAATAATGCCCAGGACCATTATAGGTGGCCTAGCCTGGTAGTGGGAGAAGTGCTGGTTAAAGTAAATTAAGCTTACAAATTTCATTGAATGCATGATGACCATGTCACTATGAGCTAGTAAAATCTCAATTCCCTTGGCACAGTTCAGTAGCCGTCATTCACCAATGTATTTAGAAAATACACCCCCTGGTTTTGGGGTATGATATATGATACCCAGATCACACAAGGTCAGTTCATGTCAATGCATGTACAAGTACAGCCCACTGAACTGTGTCCTTGGTGGATGAGCGCACTGTAACTCATAGTGTGCTGATTCAACAGTGGCTTTTATTACATTTAACACCTCAATAATCATACACATCAAAACTTCAGTAAAATGAGCAAAGATTTATCGATGGTCATAGTGTGTGTGTGTGGGAGTGTGTGGGAGTGTGTGTATGGATACACACAGTCTTGTTGGGAAGTTTTAAGCCTTATGGGGACATTTAAAAAAAATCTGAGTCCCCACAAGATACTTAATATTAGTCTTAGAGAGAGCCTGTTACCCAAAGACAGTTTAAAACAGTTGTCTAACAAACTGGTTCAAAATGACAAAAATAAGCCACCCCCCCAAAAAAAAAAACCCAACAACAACAAAACCTTAACTCCCCCACCCACACATACCCCAAAGGCACTTTATTTTACTTATACTTTTTATAGTAGTATATAAATTCTACGGTGTCAAAAAAAGTGTTTAAGGTTCCCACAGGGAATAAAAAGTGTGTATGTGTGTATTATTCTGTGTGTATGTGTGTATTATTATTCTGTGTGTCAGTGTGATTGTATGTTGTGTGCCACTCTCTCAAAGAAACAATTAACCAAAAACTCTCAAAGAAACCAAAGAAATAACAAAGCACACAGACACATAAAATAAATTTTAAAATGCAATTGAAACAGTGGTCCCTGGAATTATACATAAATTTTCTATTCTGCTCTTAAACAAAAGGATTTTTGTTCTTGTTGAAAACCTACATCCTAATGGTTTTAAAAACAAACATTCAGCACATTGGGAAGGACAAAAATTGTGTTGATAAGGAGGATGGGGCTTTTAAAAACCCCGAGTAGCATGGTGTGAAACACAAGAAAACCAAAGCCGGAGTCAATTCCCGGTAGACGTTTCATATAGAAGTCCCATTGATGCAAATGAGGTATTACAATTGATTCCGTCATGCGCTGTATGACGTTGTGCAGTAGCGCTTGACGGAATGAATAGCAATACCTCATTTGCATCAATGGGACTTCTATATGAAACGTCTACCCAATTCCCTTGGCATCCACCCTATTTGACCAGGCTGTGACCTTTGTGGCTTTAATATCAGAGTATGAGTCTGTGATACTCGTGTAATAACCACATTTGTTGATTAAAGCTACGACAGACCTACAAATTAGGCTAAAAATCTCTGGATGGCCTAAGCTTATTAAGACTCATATGTTTTAAGTTATGCTATTTTTTGCATGTGAAATATATCTGTATTCTCCCATGATCATATAGACTTTTCATTTGAAGGCAAATTGAAGAAATTTCATATTTTGTTCAAAGTGTGCCGGTGCCACTAAGTTTGTTGGGATGAGGTGTGAGCAAGATTCAAGATTTCACAGTGCCCCTTTAAAGGGACATAATGGCATAAAAAAATTGACATAATGAGAAGGACCCTTACTGAAATCACTTGGAACCACGAGTTTGAAAACAATTTGGATGTTTATATCCTGTAAAAACAGGAAGAGATCCAGGGGGGAGGTGGCAGTTTGTGGCAATTTCTGGAACAAGGATGCTGACATTACTGCCAGCATTTACCAAACTTGAAAAGCATGTTGTCATCAGCTCCCAGACCATTGCTATTGTATGTGTGCTAATCCCGGCTAATCCATCTTTCACTTCCCAGATCAGGGATGTGAACACCTTGCTTTTCTGTTCCTAAAATTGCCACAAACTGCCACCCCCTCTTCCTGTTTTTACTGTTTTTACAGAATGTAAACATCCAAAATTGTTTTCAAACTTGTGGAAAAGATTTCAGTAAAGGTCCTTTTCATTATGTCAATTTTTTTCATGCCACTATGTCCCTTTAAGTACTCCTACAACCAGAAACTATTATCTTAAATACATTGTAATGGTATATGCATAAGCATTGCAGGTGCTCATGTCTAGTTGCTCTATTTACTTTACTCAAAGAGTGATTTTTTATGAACATTAAACATGAAGGTTTTGGATTCCATTTTCCCCTAGAGGTTAATCCCAATAGGTTTAACCTGGATGTTCCAATTATTTCAAACATGCAGCATGCAGCTGTTCAAAACATGCTGCACTCTGCAAACAGTCTCAGTATGTGCTCATGTCGGCTTAATTGTATCACTTAACCATTATCTATTAATTCTAAACAGCAAGAAAATCACAACATGAGATGTACCTATTGACATGACTCTATGTACGTAGAAAATCACAAATAATGGCCAAGTTGTATCAGTTGCAAGGACGAAATGGTGAACCACAGAGGGTGTTTTGAATCAATTCCCATAATAACCTTGCAACCCTGTTCAAGTGCCTATAGTGTACTGTTAATAAACAATTGTCAGTAACTACAATCTTGACCAAAAGTAGTCGACACCTTGTGGAAATATGCTCTTCCCATTTGCATAATTCAAACCATTTTAAGGGTTGATAAACTGAACTTTTTGGTATCAAAGCTTTGGCTAATCCATAAAACCTCATTCTTCCCACAATTCAATTTGCGTATGGTTAGGAGCACTGTAACACAATTTTAGTTTTCAACTTGTTCTGGGGGAGAAGGGGGATGATTTTACTGTACGGTAAGAAAAGTGAATCTACACTTTTGTCCAAGATGTAGTCTTAGGGAAGAAAAAGTGTTTAAAGGGGGATGACCATCTTTAGACAGAATCTTATTTATTAATTTTTTACATTCTTAAACTGTACTATAGAAGCAATAGACAAAATTTAACTTATCAGAGGCACGTCACCATGGTATGGAGCCATATAATTGGTTAATAAGAAGGAACTTCAGAAAACGGGGGCCGGAGCTTATACTAGTGGGAGGCCTTCTGGTGACGTCATTCTGTTTACTCCAGGGCACTTCCGGTTGCAGCACTGCAGAATGCATACGGTGATAGGTGCAGAAGTTGACTACCGCGGTATGTAAATCTGTAACAGTGTCTTTTTCGTAAATTTTACAAAAAAATGGAAAATGACATTAATGATCAGGACTTTAAATGTGGAGGGGAAATGGCAGAGGCAGTTTGAAGTGCTTTTGTAGTGAGGAAGCCCAGAGTGGTTTCTGAATGAAGACGTAGGGGGTTAGATTTGGGGAGGACTAACGGGGAGAAAGCGAGGGTGACGAGGGTTGGTACAAGTGGGGACCGAGCTTAGCTATGATATGTTTGAGCTCAGCAAGAAACAGAGTAGCAAAATAATGCCAAGGAAACTAACCATGACCGTTTTGTGGACGACGGAACATTTTAATGGTAATTAAATCTTTGTTAAATTATTTAGTACAAAAAATCAGAAGCCATTAGAACACAGTAGCACGGAATTTCGTTTGTTAGGTTTGTTGTAGAATTTGCAAATTGAGACTGAGGTCGCGTATTTTCGTTGGGCTGCCACGGGGTTAGCTGAGAATTGCCGGCCCGGAGGGATTGCAAGTCGGAAACGAATAATATTGGGTGAGTAATTGGTCGTGTTTGTGCTATACTTTCATTTCAGAATAATTCTGCACCATCATCCAGTGGCCAAATTTTGTTAATAACCATGATTTGGTCTGAAAAGCTGGAATTGTAATTCGTGAAGCGTGACATGAGTGATAACATGAACCACACACGACGGGGCTTGCAATCGAAACGCCGCTGTCATGGACCCAGAGTGGGGATTTACCCTGATATAATGGTCAGTGTTTGTTCTTAATACTTTCATTTCAAGAATATTTCGCACATTCATTGGCCGCTTCTTGTTAATTAAAATGATTGGTTAAAGCTTTGGACTTGTAATTACCAACCCTTCGGACCGAGAATAAAAAAACAAGTTATGCACGGTTTTTTTAATGACGGGGTACAGGTTAAGGACAACGGAGCAAGATAGGAGATAACGCACTGGTGATCGGTTGGGAGAGCAAAACGGCGGGTGTGAATCATGACAGGCAGAGGGTACACGCGTAAGCTGCAGTCGTATTTTTGCACGGGGTGTGGCGAGGGGTTGAAGTTAGAAAAATCCATTTCACTTGTTCTTAGAAAGCACTAAATGTAAAAAAATACCTTGTGTAGGTATGTACAACAAATATCCTTAAGTGCAAAAAAAATTATGAGAGACAATGAGGATTGAAGCTTTTTAAATGTTCCCAAAATGAGAAATTTAAAGGCTTAAAATTTACGTAAATCTGCGGAACATTTGGTCAAATTGATCCCGGTAAAGGAAAACAAGTTAAAGGATGACTGATTTGTTGATTCGCAATTGCGATGTGATTAATCACGATTGCTCGCTTGAATACAAGTATATAAAGTTCTATCTCGCAACAAATAACAACGAATATGTTCGTATAGATGAAGTACGATCAAATTATTAATTTGCCCTCAATAAAAATTATGTTGCGGATTTTTTTCATCAATGTTCAAATGCTTGTCAATTACGCGTGGTGCTTCTGCATAGCGTGTGTCAAATGCTTCTTGGTGCCCTATGGAACACCGACTAAACAGGTTGAGTCACCGGGATGTTGCCGGGTGGTTGGTGTTAACTTTTTGGAAAGTTTTTTTTAAGCGTATGGCGGGTGGGTGAGTATTATGCTAATAATAAAAAAATTGATGGGGATATCATTGTAAACTGTTTCATTTACATAAAGCAGCCTTTAAGCTTTATGTTGATACCAAATTTGTTAAATTGTACCAAAAAATGTCCTGGCCCCTTTAGTTGAAGAAAAAAAGCTATTTCATGATAATGCAAAAAATTTCCTATGCACCTTAAGGGTAAATGGAGTGTAAAGTCAGGGTTTTTGTGTTTTGAGAATAGGAATATTTTTGTGTGATCACATGACATTATTGAAAGAAATTTCCCCAAATGGGGTGCATTGTGGGACGCACTCAATACGCCCTCTGGTGCACCTTAATATTACTATACGAAGTACAGCTGCAATCAAGAGAAGATTTCAAGTAGCTTCCCACAATGCATTGCTCCAAAGGAGGTTTGTACAGATCTGATGTGAACGTTCGAGATGACACATAGGTAATTGACATACTGATCACAAACTTGCATGTTTAGATCTTTCAAATCTCTATACGATTCCGTACTAAGAACCTCCATTGGAAAGCCAATGCATGGGTGGGAAACTACTATTAATCTTCTCTTGCTCATATAGAAAAGTAGTTCGGACACTGCAATGTACCTTAAACACCCATGTTTCAAATATTGGAATTGGGTAAGTTATTGTTCATTAGAAAGATCAGATGTTGTCTTCTCCTTTACCTATCCTTCCCACCAATTAATGTCAGGGGACCCAGTATCAAGGTTGTTGACACATGACTCATATTGCATGACTTGGAGGACATGGGCCGGTGTCACTCCCACCCCTAACTTGGACACGTGTTCCAACCTTTTTCATGATTGTGGGTTTATAAGCTTGCAATCAGTTTTAATTAGCCTAATCTTATTTCACAATATTTGCCTGGGGAAAAAGCTGTTGATTTCCAGCCATGCCAGTTGCTAAGTGACTTGTGAACTACAGCAAAACACAATTGCTTACGATAAAACCTGCCAAATTAATGCCCTTCTTGGTGCATTAATATTTTTTCCTTTTGAATCTTTAGAAACTTGGTTCTACTTATTACAGACTCTTGGGGAGACATCCTACCCAACACCCCACCCAAACCCATCTCAAAGGGTAGATGTTGGCATGCTATGTAATACATAAGATGTAACCTTGGATTAATGGTTTAATTCTAGATGGACCACAACAAGCTGTTTAAGACATTGTCGACGTCTTAATTCTATGTCTCCAAGCTTCATTCTTGATTTTTGGTGTATTAAAGCTTTTTGCATGACGCCAGCATTTTCTTCAGAAATTTATTACAGGAGGTGTATAAAAACATGTTTGTTTCTTTTGCTTATAAAAGGTCACTCGGACTTTAGAGTGAACAGAACATTCCATAAAGAGTCATTCTTTGAATGTGCAAATAACATTGATTTGTGACCTCTTTACTCATAACTCAATTCGGTGATGAAATCTGGGAAAAATCAGATGGTAAAAACATAAGTAGAACAACCAAATTTGTCTTTTAAAAGGTCCACACTTTCATCTAGCCATGTTAAGAACATAGCTACTTTTTTGACAACAATGGTAATTATAACCTGAAAAGGTCTGAAAACCATCATAAAAATGATCAAAATGGCTTCAAAACAGGCTGAAACTAGTAAAATTGCATTAATCTGAACACAAAAAGCCTGAATTCACCCAAAAGGCCTGAAAGTCTCATGCCTGCATTATGTTTTTTTCCTCAGTTTTTGAAATTGGAAATCTTGTTCCATCCTTTGGGAAATGTGGGAAATTAGTAAAATACTGTACTGCCCCGAGTACCCCTAAGTTTGGGACAATTTCAAAAATCTAAAGATCCTTTATTATACCATGCGAAAAAATTGGCCTCCAATGACTGCAAAATTTGGCGACCTATTTCTCTCTTCAAACAACAACATTAAAATGATATGTATTTTCCAATACAAATTCCATTTTCAATTTTATTTCATCTCATAATTTTCTAATGACCAGGCGCGGATCCAAGGGGGGGGGGTGAGGGGTGCGTGCGCGCCTCCCATAATTCTGGGGGCGGATTCTTGCAAATCAGCCAAAAAATGTTGAGCTATTGTGGACCAGTTATAGCCTTTTCAAGCCCCCCCCGGTAATTTTTGACATTTTCAAATCCCCTGGAGCCGCCATTTATTGACGTTTTTTGAAACAAGTAACACAGCAAAGTGTCAAAGATTCAGCTGAAGACTGTTCTGGTTCAGCATTCTTCTCAAGGCTTCTACTTCAACTCAGATGTGAATTTGACATGATTTTTTCCATATTTAGTATTAAAAAAAATCACATTACTGAATCTTATTCAGTTTAATATATTCATCGCAAAAATATTTTTTAAATAAAATATAATAAATAAGTGGATTTGTTTTTATGAAACTAAAAAAGAAATTTGTTAACAAGTCAGGAGTAGGGTCAGAGGGCACCCAATGATGGCACCATAATTTCCCACTTTTCACTTTCCTTTTTTTCCACCAAGGCATTTCTAAAATACAGTATTCAAATTGCTTTAAAAAAGGGGTTAAAATACTTCACAGCAGCAAGATTCACAAGAGATCTTTAGAGCATAATATCCACAATACTCTGAATGAAAAATATTTAGGTCGGGAGGTCATAGAGCTGGCCCAATCAAATATGGATACCGCCATATCAGATGGCACATTGTTCAGTTCTCGTGACTATTTTGGTCTTCTTTTGCTATAAAAATCACTAAAGTTACATTATAGTCATTAATACATGGTTAGTTACATCAAACAAGATGAAATCCACTTCAGAATGAGAGTGAAAACTAGTGTGCGTACTATCGGAAAACTGCAATTTCAAGGTATTTTCAGCTTAAAAAAGGGTGGGACTATGATACTCTGGTCAGTACGGTAAGAGGATATAAAATTCATACACGATAAATTTTGAAATCAGGTCAAATTGTGTTTAAATGTACACCAATTACATTGGTCTCATTTTAAGGATTAAAACAGGGATCCTAAATAAATCGGGATAGGACACTCGATCAAGAGAGTGGTGGCATACTGCATGAAATCTGTAGCTTATGGATCGCTGGTCGTATGTGGCACTGTGGCACTACGTCATTTCCGGTCATACATCACTCTGCATAAATTATTAGCTAATTAGGTAGCTTATCGAAATTGGTGGCGCCATCACTGTCGATATCAAATCGTCTATACACAGTGTCACCCGCCTGATTAAAAGTATAGTTTGTCTAGGTTCAGACCTTTAGTTACAGAGGTGCAGCCCTAAGGTTCAAGGTCATTGTGGGGTAAACTTAGCAATGCTCAGATTTTTTTTTAAACTGGTGTCAAATGGTTTGTTTTACCATATTTTATAATGTTTGGCATTTGGTTACATAATTAGAGAGCAAAACATCACAAAGGTCTACATGGTCTATAGGTCACCAAAACTTGACCTCAAAATTGTATACACAGAACTGACACCCAAGGAGTCAAAATGCATTTTGTTTCACTATGACCAGAGCAATAACTTGACACCAATTTGTACAAAATCTGAGTATTGGATAATGTTTACCCCAGGATGATCTTGAACCTTACTGGGCTGTAGCTTTGTAATGAAAGGTGGGAACCTAGAAAAACTATACCTTTTTAATCCTTATAATGAGATTTTATAATTATATATACATTGGTATACATTTTGAAACATAATTTGACTTGAATTTAAATTTATCCATTCTAATTTTACCCCCTTATTTTACAATGCTCAAAATATTTCCCAGATGGACCCAAAACTTCTGATTCAGCACCCTTCAAACTATAGAAAAACATCTTCAAACTTTCTCCCCTAACTTTGAGAAAGGGATCCTCATTTAAGACCCTACTACCTTACCTATTCCACAGATTCTGTAACAATTATCCTCTATCTATTATTTAATCTGTGCACTCAGTGGAACTTAATAATACATTATCCAGTAAGGCAAGTACCTTGTATCTCCAGAGGGTGTTTTGAATCAATCCCATGATGCATAGCAATGTGCCTATACTGTACTAAACACATGTCAGTACTTAGGGATAAAAAGTGTTCCAAACGTTTAAGGACCAAAAGACATTTCATAACCATGCTAAAAATTCCCTAAGTACTAACGCTTTGTGGGCAAAAATGGGCATTAAAGTCAGGGTTTTCATGTATTAAGAATAGGATTTTTATAGGATCACATGATCCTATTGAGGTGAAATTTCCCAAAACTGGTGCATTGTGGGATTGACTCAAAACACCCTCTGGTGCATCTCTGAGCAAAGTGAGCATATTGTGTGCTTTCACCCACACAATTCAGCATAACAGACTTAGGTGACCTTTTGGTCACACTTATCTGCGTAAATTGACTTCCATCTCGGTATCTTTCTACTTCTTCATAATTAACACAGTGCTGATATGAAGTTACATATTTATTATGTTACATATTTTAGCAACATGCGTGTAATAACAACTACCTTCTGAAACCATTTCAAGAGAAAATATAGCTTATCTATTTTGTAAAATTAATGCGATGCTATGAAATTACACACCTTTGCTGTATAATTGGTTACATATTTCAATAACATTTAAAAAAAAACATTCTGTAAGCGATTTCATCACCGTACATATTTCTGTAACAAAATACTGCAAGGGCAAATACACATTATTAGTCAAGCAAGAAATAAATTATGTCCCAACTTCAGCTCTAATTTGTAGTTGAATGTAGCCTAAATTTGATTATTTTCAGTACAAGATTTTACTTTGAAATTTTAAAAGATCTTTGAGATTGTTAAGGAACAAACCTGACCTCCAGAAAGTGCAATAAGACCTGAGCAAGCAACCTAAAACCCTAAAAGCCCTAGATTCACATAAATGAAGCCGATTGGTATTTTGCAGCAACTGAATGTAGATTAAATTTGGTTATATTTTTTACCTTGAAAACATTTGACATCCTTGAAATTGTAAAACAGCTCAATTTGACTCCAAAAATTGCAAACTGGAGATTAGCAAATGGTGCAATTGTATACGTGCATGTTTATGTTTTCGGCTCATCAAACTATGGTAAAACAATTTAATTTTGTGGGACATTTATTTCGGGAATTCTAAAATTAAATTAATTTCATGAGTACATTACTTTTAACATTTTAGAGTAAAGATCGATTAAAAAAAATACTGCAAGTTGAAACTTGCAAATCATTCAATCACGTGAATCAAGACAAAAACTTTCAATTTTGTTCAACAGTTTATAGCATCTTACCCTTCTTGAGATCTTCATTTTCTTGGTACATCCATGATATATTTCTTCAAGTGACAATGCAAGGTCTCTTTCTATAGGAGGATCTTGCTTCTTTCTTCCCCGACCTGCCAGCCCTCCAAAGCCCATGCTGAGATCACCGTCAACCCCGTCAAAAAATTCTAGAAAATGACATTCATGCCAAAATTGAATTTAAAAGTAAAGTAAGTATGTTTGTTACTATCTGTCAAAGGAAGAAAGATATACAAGAATTTAAAGAGACACAAGGATATTTAAAAAAATACACACCCAAAATTGTTTTTCAAAAATGCATATTTAGAATGCATACCACAAACAGTCCCGATGGTTTTTACAGTTTGTATTTTTTCAACCATTAAAAACTTACCACTAAATGGATTGTCCCCACCAAAGAACTCCCTGAACACCTTGTTTGCATCACCATGGAATGTATAACCATCTGTCCAAGCACCGCTCTCCCCGCTTCCTTCAGGGACGCCATTTTTTAGGCCTTCCTCACCAAATTGATCATATACTGCTTTTTTCTTAGCTGTTGTATAAAGATGAAAAACATATTTTAAATATTACATTGATCACACAAAACAAAACATTATGCAGGCAAAAACAATGGTATTCTGTTAATCCTGCGTGTGCTGAAATATCATGTGAATGCAAGCAAGGTCAAAAGTGCAATAGCTGCCATTTGTCAGAAATTTCCCTCAAACATACTATTATGCCAAGTCTTTAGTCAGTGGCTTTTGAAATGGTTCTTCTGGTGATGAAGTCACCTAAAGAATCATTTCAAGAGCTACTCAATCAAGGAAAGATAAATTGAGAGTTATTCTAATATATGGCAGCACATAGATGCATCATGTGGCAGCTATTGCACTTATGACCTTCTTGCATTCACACAAGGATTTACCTTTATCTCAGTTTGTTTGTTAAAGTGTGAACCAGTGATGTACTGATGAGAGTGGGGTGGGAGAGGCAGTTGCTCTCCTGAAATATCAGGTCGCAGTTACTTTCCCTGGCTCAAATATTCAGGCGCGGATCCAGGGAGGGGGCGGATGGGGGCGCGCGTCTCCCGGTAATTCTGCAAAATCTTGCAAAATCAACCCATTTTGGAAGCTTTTGGACAAGTTTCAGCCTTTCAGCCCCCGGTAATTTTGACGTTTTTCAAATCCTGGATCCGCCACTGATATTGGTACAAAATGTAAAAACATTTTTATTTTCATCCTGATTTGTGTATGTGTAATCTAAACCTATATGCCTTATTGCCTTGTGGGGATTTTCATGGACCCTGTGGGACTTTTTTTTAATGTGGGTACTCCCTCCAAAAATTCAACTTCCCCACAAGCTATAGAACTTCTTATAGACAGCCCACCTTCCTAATTATGAAATAGAGTGCATCATAGGTCCCAACTTGTGTTCCAGGCCAGGGCTCAAGCTAAGGATTTTTATTTGTGTAGCAATTTTGGCAACAGCTCTTGCTTTGATCATGTTGATAGAGCAAATGTATGTGCAAAAATTGCTAAACAATCGTAAAATTGCATAGCAAATGGCAGAAAATGTGTAGCAAACTGCTATGCGATACCAGCTATCGCGAGCCCTGGTTCCAGGACCACATCTTTTTGACTCGTCTCATAGCGGCGCTATTCATGATTATGTTTGCGCTTTATTCTATTAATGTATTTATTTAAGTATTACAAAAGAACAAACTTTTGCCGGCTTGGATTGCGTGGAGTATGTCTATAGGCATTTGTCTTATATTAGGTCGTGGGTTCAAACCCTGTAGTCATAACACTTTAATTTATTATGCTTATATTTTAGAGTGAAGTAGAGTGCGCAATTGCAACAAAAACATCAGCATCAGTGATTGAAATAGAGAATGGCGAATAGCTGCCCTATAAGACGAGTCCAAAAGATGTGGTCCTGGAACACAAATTGCGGACGGAATAAGGCCTTTGCATCATAGGTTTGCACTTATTCTGTTAGAGACAGAAGGATGCATTGGAAGATGCGTTCAATCAGGCGAAATGGAAGGGGGAGTGGGGGCAGTTGCTGCGGATGTGAGGTGAATCCGACCACCCCGTGCCATTTTGCGGGGACAGAACCGGATTTAAAACTTTGGATTTACTACTACTAGAGCCCGTCACCCATTAATAGTTTTATCCTGATGTCAATTCAACTGGACCAATTTAACACTAATGACTCAAATCATCAGATTAAAACTCACCTACAATTATGTACTCAAATTAAATTCTAATAGGTGGATTTATTTATTTTATAAATCTTTTGTTTATGGTTCAGTAGATATCCTTGAAAAAAGGCTATGTCCATTACTGTCTGTACAGACACTTACTACAACACATAATTCAATGGATATTCATACCTTTGAATATTGCTGTTTTCTTCCTTTTCTATCAGTTTTTCAGTTGGAAAAATAACTTATATGTGAATTCTACAGACTTATCCTACACTTATAAGCTATTCTTGCAAATTTCAAGTATTTTGGCAGATTACTGATAGTGCCTTTAATAAATCTACCAAATTCTGAACAAGATTGGCACTTTTTAAGGAGATATGAACACAATGTAAATCACATCTCTCCAGCAACCCTTGGTTTGAGCACTGACTTTTGGGGCATGACTGACTCTTCTCTAGTTAATTTCTGATGATTCTAAACAAATTTATGCTCTGGAAAATCTGACCTTGGGCAAAAAAAAAAAAAAAGATGGAAATGATGAAAATGAGCCTTTTAAGGAAAATACTGTAAAGGTGGAAATATTTACGCTACATTAATTTTCATGCTTTTCATGCATTTCTGAGCAAGCGCAAAATTAAGAACACATGAAACAATTTTTATTTTGTGTGTAAGTCTATGTAGGATAGCTGAAAAAAGTGAATTTAAAAAGAAGTAAAAATTCTTAAAATTGCAGAAGCGCGAAAAATTACATGTGCGAAAATTACCACTTTTACAGTACCTCATCTACCCCTTCAGCTGCAACAACTCTATCACTTGTCCCTTTGATTGACAAATGACAAGAGCAGAATTGAATATGCCACTGGGCAGGGGAAATCTAAAAATCTGTTGAAAGACCTAATTACATAGTTTGAGACAAATTATACTTACGATCACTTAGGACATCATAGGCTTCTGCGATGTGCTTGAATTTTTCCGGTGCCCCGAGCTCGTGGTTCTTGTCTGGATGGTACTTCAGAGCTAGCTTGCGGTATCTGTGTTAAAAATACATGCACAAATGAAGAGCTTGCATGTAAAGAGTACAATTATGAGCTAATGTCAGAGAATGAGGTGGGGGATATCATCTTGGTTAATGGGCATGTCTGTGAACGTATATTCACAATTTGTCTCATTGGAAATACTTCTCTAAATCAAGCATTATCCAAAAATGGAGTCATTAGGCCTTAAAAATAGGGAGCTTCCGTAACCTGACCCATCTGACACATTTTTTTCTGACACATTTGTGAATTCGGAAACCTATAAAGGAATAAACCTGTGCTTTATTCCGTGAAGGGTTTCCAAATTCACAAGTGTGTCAGAAAAAAAGTGTGTCAGATCTGTCAGGTTACGGCAACTCCCTTTAAAATATGATAAGCCACCTTTCATGAAAATTTTGAAATGAGTTGATATAAAAAAATGTAACTAACTCAAAGGGGCACTCCAGATTGGGGCTCATGCCAATATTCTTCAAGACAGTCTAAATTTCTTAAAATTAGGTGTACTGCAGGGGAAAGGAGCAAGGAAAGCGTGGGTAAAATTCACTTCCAAATTGAACCTTTCTCACCACTTTCCCCAAGAAAATCAAAGGTATGAATTCAGTTTTCTGCCACCACATCCTTCAACATGCAGTTTATTCCGTTGAGGCTGCCAAATTCACAGGATGGTGGCACAATACTAAATATTTCTTTCCGAATCGAAACACCAAAATGTTCACCATACAGATCACAAAATTTTGCACTAATTTCATGAATCCCTTCAGAAATTCACTTTATTCCCCCATACCCTAAGAAGTAAATGACAGTCAATTGCCCTTTAGATACACCAATTAAAACAATAATATCACTCTTCTTATGAACCCTCACATTTTTAAAAATTAAGACTTCAGTACATGATTCTTTTAAAGTAATAATAGCACATTTTTTTGATGAGCACCCCCAATTTTCAACAATTTTGAGATTTTTGGACAGTTGCATTGGTAATTAGATAATAAACTATACCTGTGAATGGTAATCTCAAACATCTGTGTCGGATAAAAAGGAATTTTGTAATTAGAATAATTAATTAATATCAATATGAAATATTCGGAAAATAGCACCATGTACATGCCAACACTCATCTATATGTATTAGCTGTTCCGTTTGTCCACGCAAGTCAAATTAAGATAATTTTCATACGATTGTGCTATTTCATAGTGGACTGTGCTATTTCATAGTGGACAGTGCTATTATTGCTTTAAGGGTTTGCGATACAGTGGTTTTGAATGTAGAATTAACTGAAATTTTGGAAGTAACCTTTCTCAAGGATATCTAATGAACCATAAATAAAAAATACATCGCAGTCCCCGGACCGCGAGTGTCATCTGCCGTCGCGGTCTGTGAATGGGCCAAAGGTCGCATGAGGTCACCAAGGTCACACGAAGTCACCAACATGTCACCCCACCCGCCCCCTCCTTTCCACCAAGTTACATCATCGTAGCCCTTACAGAACTCATACGGCATGCAATATATTAAGGGTTAACATTTTGACCACAGACACACACACACACACACAGATACACAGACATACGACCAGGGTTAATCCCTATGTGCCTTCTGCAATTCTTGCAGATGACACAAAAATGAAGGTATTGTGATCATGAAAATGCACTTTAATTTTTTTCTTAAATTCAATCAAGACTTGAAATCTTTCTTTTAGACTTATGAGGCAGACATGAAATGAATATTTCAGGAAAGTTTTCTGCTATTCCCTATATAGCTCCACTTCTACTTGGACACTGTCTACCTGTAGCTTGGTTGCCTCTTAAAACTTATATGCATTATGCATATTATTCAAGTGAAACTGAATACCCTTATCAGATCTCACAAGACATGTTGGCATATAATATATCAAGGGTTTATACTGTCAACATCTCTTGTTTACAATTAATGTCTCAAGGATTTCCAAAGTTCTCCTTGTCTTTTTCCTAGTTCTGAGTTAGGTTTGCATAAGTCCTATAGCCCGGGAGCTAGCAGACATTTGTAACACATCTCAAGTACAAATGGTTTGAGTGATTAAATCTGTAGACAACCTAAAAGGGATCCCTGGAACATGATTCTAAGTGCTGTATATATGATGCCTTAAAGAGAGCTAAGACAAGAGGACATTTCCAGAAAGAAGCGCTCCCAATTTTTTTTTTCAGACCCGGGTTTTTTGTATATTTGTTATGCTTACCAATGTATTAGATCACACCTGAAGTGAATAAGCTGAATACGTCGTCTTTATGTCATAAGATGATTTAGCATTTTCTGTCGTGCACGACAGAAATCAAAGCATGGTTTTCTAAAAGGACGATTACGATAGCAGGCAAGGTTTGCGGTTATCTTTTATACTTGTTTGTCCAGTAAACCTTTGAAATGTTCTCCGTAGGTGGTCTACAACCGATCCAGTCCAATTTGAGAGAAATTGTATCCACCGCAAAAAATCTCCTCCTGTCACTTTTAAGGAGAGGGTCTAGACAGAGATCACACTGGTATCAAATGTTTAAAATGATCCAATCAGGTTGAAAAGTATACCATGTTATTTGTCTAAACATAAGGATTCCAAAAAGTATAGTTTGTACTATCTGCAGTCTAAAGTTTGGGAGTTATAGGTTTAAAACAGCAAAAATCAATAAAAAGGGCCAACTTAAGTGGAATTTTCTCACCCGTTATTTTAAACTTTCTTAGTATGTTGAAAGGAAAAAATAAGGTCCACTCATGTAGGACTAACCCTGGTTTAAACCTGCGTCTAAACTCTAAAGTTAGACTCCCTTTGAGATTATCTGCCAATGTCCCCTCCAGAAATAGTGGGTGCATTAATCAATTAGTGGCATGTGGCTTCACTTGCTGCATGTGAAGTTCAAATGAAGTAAACTAGTGCATGGGGTTAGTAGTTAATGGAAATACAACTTAAAGCCAATCTTTACATAAATTATGGGATTTTTAAAAAGGCATTTTCTATTTGAAAAAACAAACTCTTATGTAAAAGAATTATTATGTTATATTTAAATATATTATTCTAATTTTACAATAATTTATTCTAAATGATCAGGTCCATGGTTCTGATTTACAAATTATACAAACTTGCTCATTTTAAGTACAATATTTAAGACATAAGTAAGAATTTCCAAACCAATCACAAATTGATGATTCGAAAGAGGGAAAATACAAATGAATAGCTCATGGTACATTACAAACTTTCATGATTTCTCAAAAATCTGAATTTAATTTCAGTTTTGGCAAACTTTCAAAAGTTTCAGAAATTGTCTTGAAAAGTAAATACTGGTTCATGAAAGAAAAAATGTATGGTCTTGCAAGCCACAATGGTATTGAGGTTGCGGAAATCCATAAATGTCTAACGTGAATGCCTATTCGAGCGCCTGTCTATTGAAAATTTTGTCATAGGCAGTGGCGTAGCCAGAGGGGGGCAGCTTCCCCCCCCCGGGAATCTTGCCCCCCTCTTTCCCCCCTGAAAAATTAGTGATTTACATAGGCCATATACTATACTAACAAATTTTAATATATATGCTTGCCCAAAAAAAAAAAAAAAAAAAATATGTATCCCCCCCCCCCGAAAAAAAGCTGGCTATGCCACTGCTCATAGGATAGTGATTTTGAATAGACAGGCATTTGAATAGGTGTTTGTGTTAGATATTCATGGGTTTCAGCAACCTAATTTAGTGAACTTATCAGCTCTCCCATGACCATAATACCACAAATAGTGTTTCTCTGTTGATTTAGTACCATTAGGGTAAAAATGAAAATTGAGCAGGGCTGTACCTCCAGATAGTAGGCAGAACATTTTTGGCAATTTATTTTAAATGACTGCCAAAAATTAGGCATTGGTTTATAACCCCAATAACCTATAATGAGAAACTAAATTTACCCATTTTCATTCAGTAGAAGTCATGACCTGTTAGTTGACTGTAAAAGCTATAACATAGCTTTCTACAAACTACTTAAAAAGACATAAGTTGACGTGTTGATTATGGGAGGAAAAATGCGTCATGAAGTTATTGGCTGCATGCATTTCATTTTTGTAAACAAATATAACTCTTTTCCCTTTTTGGACTACTTTGTAGATAATATAAGCAATGCTCAAAATGGAAAAAAATAGGGATAGCAGTCCCACACAGGTCGTCCGATTTGTGGTCAAAGAATAAGTGTAGAGCAATATAATGACTCTAAGTGACCCCTGAATGACCTTTGACCTCATCTGTTACCCCAAGCCCCTTCTCTCAATGTATAAGCACACCAAGCAGGGTTCACACTAGGTTTTAAAAATAGTGCGTCTACTTGGATGCAAATTTATTTCCCTAAGTTGCAAAAGTGCGTCCAATTCAAATGTTATGTCAAGTTTTAACACAGATTTGAGCACTGTTTTACACTATTGTAAACATTCCATAAACATCCATTTCCAAAATCTGGACTGGGCATATTGGAAAGTAATTACCCTGATGATCTTCGAACTCTAAAAGAACTCTGGCGTATCTTGATTGCCCTTTGGGATAGTGAGAGAGGGTTATTGAACTAAAAAAGACGTAAATACAGTAAAATTTAAGCCTATATTTATTTTCACAGATTTGTAATGTGTATTTAATAGTAATAGAATAATTATTTGAGTGAAAATGATACAATAGTGCTAGCATGTGTGCCAGAGCAAACGCTGTGATTTTATTGTGTAGTTTTAAATGTATATTTTTGCGTCCACATAGATGCAAAATTTTACTCTATCTAGACCAAAGTGTGTCCACCACAGAAAAAGTGCATCTATGACGCAAAAACGAACACTAATGTGAACCCTGATACCAAGTACATGTATGAACTAGATCCATCACTGCACTAAAAAGCTAGACATTTTAACAAAAAGTGTTAACTAAAGTGTATATCGCATGCACAAAATATGACCCAATTGACCCCTGAATGACTTTTGACCTCCTCATCTGTTACCCAACATAAGACCTCTTGTCTCAATGTATAAGCATACCAATGAACTTGATCCATCACTGCACTAAAAAGCTAGACATTTTAACCAAAAGTGTAGACAACATTTTAAGTGTATACCAAAAGTTTGACACACACACACAAACACACACACACACAAATCATGCTGCAATACGTCTTTTCCATTACATTGGACGACCTAAAAACATGACATTTTAATTTAAACCATTATTTTGTATGTTTCACAATATTCGGTGACACAGATGTCAACATTTTTTATTGAAAACCGGGGGACCACTCCTCATTGACAATTTAGGGGCATCAGTAAGTATTTTCGAAGCTGGAATTTGCACCAGTATCAGGAGCGCAATAGCTACCCAAACAAGTACTTTTCTTTCCCTGTACTAAACAAGCACTATGAGCTAGTAAAATCTCAATTGCCTTGGCACAGTTCAGTAGCTTCATTCACCAATGTATTTAGAAAATATACCCCTTGGTTTTGGGGTATGATACATGATACCCAGATCACACACGGTCAGTTCATGTCAATGTATGTACAAGTACAACCCACTGAACTGTGTCCTTTGTGGATGAGCATACTGTAACTCATAGTGAAGTACTTTTCTACTTTTCTTTCCCTGTACCCTAAGCAAACTAATTGATTCAATAATATGTAATAAGTCATAGTGGGCAGTGGGGTTTGACCCCCACCCTTTTTATTTGATCCCCACCCTTTTTACTGAGGCACCCTTTATACTGAAAATTTCGGACCCCACCCTTTTTATCAATCGCAAGCAACATAAACTTCCATCACAGATTTGCACATGTGCACTGAATAACAAAAGTGACAATTATATCATATTAATATTTAATTTTTTTTGTTGGCCATATCCAAATTAGCACAGGAGGTACACGTAATAACCATTAGTAGGCAGTGGGGTTTGACCCCCACCCTTTATATTTGACCCCCACCCTTTTTACAGAGGCACCCTTTATACTGAAAATTTGTCAGCCCCCACCCTTTAACTGATTTTCAGGATTTCCAACCGGCACCCTTTAAAAAGGGTGGACTGCCCACAGTGTAAGTAAAAACACATACATCCTTTCAACCTTATAATACTATAATATTATTATTATTAATATTAACCTTATTATAATACAAATATCATTATCTCCCAATTTTGACCAAATATAGTTTAATAGGTTCACAGTGTATTCATCAATCTTCAGCCTTCAAATTTCTCAACATTTTAGGTCCTATAAGCTATGACCCTACATTGAGCGATAAAAACAAGGCTTCACATCTGCACCTTCTTGAGTGTCCCCATAGTACAGAGAACCATACATTAATTTTGATATCAGATGAGATGCCACATTTTTCTCAGTCATCCTGAATTTAAACCTTCAAATCCATTTCTTTCTCTAGAGACCAAAAAATGCTAAAATATCCATCAACATTAGTAGTAGTTAAAATGCATTTTCACTTCTATAAAACAATGCAAGTTTGTTTTCCATGACATGACACTTGACGCTAACAGCCCGCCGCCATGCGGCCAATACGCGACAGCGAGCAAAAAACAAAATCGGGTAGATGTCTTCACATTTCGGCCTTGGAAGCAGGAATTGGTCTTCTACTTTTGTCAACAAATAGCAAGATCACGGGACGGTCATTATCTCAAATAACCGGTCATACATGAAGATAGATTATTAAAGTATGAATTTCTACAGTTGATTTTTGAATTGGACTCTTATTATGAGTTTGCGGGCCAATCTTTGGAAAATTTTAACACCTCTAATGCACACAAAGGCAGCATTTTATAATACCTGCCACATGTATTGATCGAGATCTCGATCACTTGAGCACAGTAAGTGTTAAGAAGTGGTGACGTCACGGCATTGTTTGACGTATTATTTTTTGCCCCGGGGGAACCACACTCAGATATATACGCGCTACGCAACCGCTTTACTAAACACGTGGAAAAAGGATCGCATTTTCGCCATCGGACGTCGTTTTGGGAATGAGGGGTAAATTTTGCACTGTTTTGACATTAATGGTGTGTTTTTGGAACAACGCTCATTGCCATTTTGGCGTAGAGCATGTTATGGACCTTAATTTAACATTCCCGAAGTTGATATGAATTCGACCCAGTACGTTTCTGGCCTATCCGCCTTTTTATTCTCCTAAACCACAACCACTTTGTGACTTTGTATATATCCCCTTTACGGCTTGACTTAATATAAAGCTATTGTCGAGATTATTTGCAGTCTTCGATAGTTGCAGTGGGGTTAAGGACAGCCATCCTAACAGCAACAGCGAATTCTAAAAATAATAAAAGCTGAATAGGAGGCATAAAGATTATACGGATGTGATATATAACTCACCACTTTCTCAACCTTTCTGCAAAAATGATGCCTCCTAATTCCCTTGAACATAGGCGCCATGGTGCACATGCTCTGCGCTCTGTAGCCAGGCCGCACCTATATGCTCTAACCCCAAACCACTGTACCTCACCACATCATCCAAAAAATAACCATTGCCCATCTGGTTATTGAGTGATACACGCAAGTTGGTGCTTTATCAAAATCAGAAACCCATAAGCAATCAGTCTGTAATTCAATTTTGAGGGACACCACATCCACGATTCACAATTTGCAACCTGCTATATTCATGATATAAAATCGTAAAACATTATTGGGCAAGTAGTCTGGATTGCCCAAAACATTTCTTTTCAATAGTTTCCCAGTATGTCTCGTGATTTTTTGTAGGCCTACTATGCCCCACCCACTCAGTCTAGGCCCATGAAGGTAAAAAGGTAAAGGAGATTGCCTGTGTACACAGGAACAATTGGCTGACCCGGGATGAATTTAGTATTCTGCTACCACATCTTTACATGCAGTTTATTCCGTTGGCTTCCAAATTCATGGGGGGGGGGTAAAGACTCAGAAGTTTCCCCATTGCTGTATCAGCGAAAGCCATAACATGTCGGCCCTATATAGCGGCTGAATTATGTAGCCGTATTTGGTCAAATAGCCTGTCCTGTGTGTATCAGCGAGTTGCGTACACTGCACGGATTTGTATTTTTTAGGCCTAGTTAGCGACAGCTTATGTATGCCTACAGCCACTGGCAGCTACGATCGTACGGTATATGGTATTAGGGCCCAGAATGAAATCGGAGGACAAAACCCTCACCCCTAACCTCCTAAACCCTCATCCTTATCCTGCTAGCACGACCTGAGATTTCATGTCTTTCAACAATATGTCTTCACTGATCAGTATCTTGACGCCAAGATACCGTCCAATATTAAAGGTAGGTGGCAAGTTACAATTAGGGAATTCCTCATGCCGAGGGGATCCTACGTTACAGTTTTCATTCAGGTAAAAAATGTGAAGTGAACTGGTATACGGGATAATAAATTTTGCGCTAAATAGGCCATAAACACTTCGTTACAAAAATACACCAAGCAAACTGATTTAAATTTGACTGCCCATTAATGATATAAAAATATAGGATACACAAAGACAAATGGGGGGGGGGGGGGGGGACAACTTCTGAAATCTATCTGTTTCACAATGTGGGGGGTAATTGTTAAAATTTTTTCCCAGGGCAGTGGATTTACACAGTTAGGCAGCTCCTTTGGTCACAACTTGAAACTGGTTGAAGTTGTGCCACTGTTGTGACCATAAAAAACTGGTCATGGCTACTTTTTTAACTTAGGGCCCCTGGTGGGACTAGAGCCCAGCTAACCAGAAGTCCCGGGGGTTGTCAACGTTTTGCCATGCTTAAAAGGTACATAAAGAAGTGTTTCAAGCACTAAATTTCACAATAATCATTTGAAAATGTGAAGCTACAATTATAAGTCACCTGCGTTAACTTCTCGCACTCTTCTCCCGGTTTCTCAAGTTCTCTCTTTTCCTTCTCCTCCCTTTGTCTTCTCTTTCTTCCCTCTTCCCTTTTCTTCGTTTTTTTCGTCTCCCCCCCCCCCCCCGCTGGGTGCCAATTTTGCTAATTCTAATTACAAAATTACATCAATTTGATTTAATTATGGATACCTCAACTCAATCTCAAAATCTCTCTTGCAATGGGGATGGGACCACTTTTGTGGTATGACTTTTTGTGGCACGACGTTTTTTGTGTCGACTTTTTTGTTGATGTTTTCCGAGCCGAGTTAACTTTTAACGAGTTGACACATGGCATGAGTTTCTAACAAAAAACCTCTGGCTGTTTAGAGGACGTAGGGGTGTGCCTAAAGTAAATACGCATACGCACGCGCGTGTCTGGCTGTTTCAAGAGGATGCCAGGGGGGGTTTCTAAAGTCAAAAACGCATGGCACACGCAAGTCTGGCTGTGTTATTGCTTTGTTGATCCCTAGAGGACGCAGGCCAGGCGCGCGCGTGCGAATGCGTTATTTACTTTAGGACACCCCTGCGTCCTCTAAAACAGCCAGACGTCGGCCTGCTGAGCCATGGATTCGGGTTGCTTTGTACATTCACTTCTGTGTTAACTTTACGAACCCGAAGTAATGCCAAGTCTGTAGTTTTGAAACCTTTTAAGGTTTTCAATTTCTAAACTCACCCAAATCCCAAATGTCCGATAACCGAATCTGTTGACCACTTTTATCGTGACATACTTACAGAAACGTTGAAGAACCTGTATTTTTCACTGACTCCCATAAAAATGATCAAAATTTCGTATTTTCAGCAGTTATGCGATCTTACGTTTTCAGTCTAAGTGCCAAACTGGTATCGTATAGGGGTCAGGGGTCAAGATTGTTGTAAGGTAAGTGGAGAAATTCTGCTTTGGCATATCAACAAAAGCTAGTCTCTTGACATGCTTGATGAGGACCGACCTATATCGGGCGCTAGTGTTGGATAACGTCTTGTTGTAACCATGTTTGGAATAGAGACTAACCATACCGATCGTTCATGAATAATCGATCCCACTATACAATCTGATAAGTCTTGGTGCAAGCGCATGCGTAAATATGCACATTATCAACATGGAGAGATTTATTAACATCAGTTACAGAATACGACAAAATGTTCAATTAATGAACCAGAACACGCCAGATTTGGACACCAATGTGCACAAGGGGAATAAACTAGCAGACCAAGAACACGTTCTGTACCGATTTTTGGATCAGAGCATCGTAAGTACGTCACAAGCGGTATTTTTGAGTGGTGAGAACTACTTTTTCACACACCATTTGCACACTAACAGCATTTGAAATCCATAACTCAACTAAGACTAATAAAGTAATTCTTCACGCCTCAGGGGTAGAATTTACGAGAATCTGCGAGAATCATTTGATTCCCCAAAACAAATTGGTACTGATTGAAATTTATTAGTCTGCCACCACTATAACTTCGTCCCCTTACCCCAGTGCGTTTATCCGTTCACGTTGTCGAATTCGTTGGTGTGGCAGAAGACTAAATTCCTTTCCACAAATTTTTGCGGGAATCATCAATTCACTACTGTGTTAACTTATTTCGAGATCAACCTTGATTCAGCAAATCGTTTAACGAGAATCTTTGCGAGAATCGATTCTCGGCTTCTCGCAGAAATCTAGCCCTGCTTTCAGAGGCAGTTTCCAATCAGCTCAATAAGTTGTATTCTTATGGCATCATCTTTAAAATTTGGACATCTCTTTGGTGCCATAATAAGTTTTACAACTGTTCTGTGGGAGTTCCAAATGCCATTTAGGTTGAGATGTTTTGAGATTATATTTCCTAAATAAAAAGAAAAATTTTATGTTTTTTCTTTTTTTGACATACATAGCATCTCTGAATTTGTAACCGATTCTCCAATTTGTTCAAAAAAAAATGCCATGTCAACATGTCACAGGAGCCAAATTTGGCAGCCCAAGTAGACACAACAAGGGTAAGTTTCACCAACCTGAACATTTCATAATGTGAATTTTAAATCTTAAAAATTGGTTATCACATGATGCAGAAACTCTCAAGAATGCCTACAATATACGGTTATGCAAATATAATATTTAAGCCACTTTGTCAGCTGTAAATTTTAAGAGCGGAAGCTGTCCTGTGTATCTGTCTTAAATGGCCCTTTCACTACACACACTCTTCATGACTAGATAGTCTAGACACAGCAGCCATAAAAAAGTTAGACTATCTGCCAGGATCATCAGGACTAACCAAACCAGTTGAAACTGAAACTGAAGTTGAAATTGAAGAGCACCCTTTTCTTTAACTTAAGTAAGTGCATTTGGTACTTTCATGATCCTGCACTCATTTTGGTTTTCGGTCACAAGATATCCCTGCAGAAAAAAGCTTCAAATTTTCAGTTCATGATTAACGGATTAGTAGCGATAATGTCCGAGAGAATCGAAAAAATGTGGAAATGTTATTTTTTAACTATAATCAGGGATAATTGGTGCCAGTCATAAACTTAGGCAACCAGAGTTTTTGCGCGTCGCGCAAAACGCGAAAAAATCGGCGATTTTGGGTCTATCACGATTTGTTGTTGGTCCATCGCGAATTTTCTGCGATTTTGTAAAAAAACACTTTTTAACCCAAACCAGACCGGTCGCTTTTGGCCGGCCGACGGCCAACATGCAAGGAAACGCAATCATTTTTTTTTTCACGGCCCAGATGCAACGAGAGCCCAAGCGTGCGTTTCATTGCATCTCGGCCTTCTTTCCCGGCACAGGAATTAGTAGCGTAAAGTCATTAACGGCCCAGCGTAACGAACACATCGCGCCTTTTTCCCGGAAGACGGCCCAAATGCAACGAAAAACATCGCGCCATTATTACCGGAAAGACGGCCCAGGTGCACAGAAAAATACAGCGCGCCATTTTGTAAACCGGGAAACCGGCCCAGGTGCAACGAAAAACATCGCGTGACAATGCAATAAAACAGGGTAAATAAATACATAATATAATAATAAATAATAATAATGCACCCTCCAAGTTTCATGTCCATACACCGTTTACCTCATTTGACCTTGAATGACCCCTGATGACCTTGGCGTGACCTTCAAAATTTTTGGCATCAACAATTGACCCCACCCTCCAAGTTTCATGTCCATACACCGTTTACCTCATTTGACCTTGAATGACCTCTGTTGACCTTGTCGTGACCTTCAAAATTTTCGGCATCAACAATCGACCCCGCCCACCAAGTTTCGTCTGGATACACCAACGTTTACTCCATTCGACCTCATTTGACCTTGAATGACCCCTGATGACCTTTAATCCACTAACCAATACAACCTCTGTCTTCGGACGTTAAGAGGCACTCCCTCCGCAAGTTTCAGGAACGTGCGACCCTCGGTCTCCGAGAAATCAACGTTTAACCTCATTTGACCTTGAATGACCCCTGATGACCTTGTCGTGACCTTCACAATTTTCGGCATCAAAAATCGACCCCACCATCCAAGTTTCATGTCCATACACCGTTTACCTCATTTGACCTTGAATGACCTCAGATGACCTTTGATCCACTAACCAATACAAACTCGGTCTTCGGAAGGTCAGGGGCACCCACCCACCAAGTTTCAGGAACATGCGACCCTCGGTCTCCGAGCAAATAGGCGCGGTCGATTTGACCTCTTTTGACCTTGAATGACCTCAGATGACCTTTGATCCACTAACCAATACAAACTCGGTCTTCGTTCGGTCAAGGGGCACCCGCCCACCATGTTTCAGGACCGTGCGACCCTCGGTCTCCGAGAAAATAGACGCGGTCAGACACACAGACAGATAGACAGACAGACAGACCACCGGTATTAATATATAGATATTGATGCATGCTATCAACTCGCGGTATCGGGGTCTTTGTTCATAATTAGTTTATCCTTGGGAAATTTCTTCGGAATTAAACAAATTCGCACTTAGCCGCGGTAGGAAGGTATTTTCCCGGACGGGAAATCGGTAGGGATGCGGAAGAGATGAAACAACAACTTCCCACATGTGACATTCATTCAGGGGCAAGAGTGGAAAACCCGTCACGCGATCACGTCATCCGGGGCCGGGAATTCCCAGGTTAGTGGGGATTCCCCAATCCCACGTGCGAAAGTAAATTATTCTCGGTGATGTATGCAAAGGCCTCAGCCCGCGGCAGCGGCCGTCTACATCTGATTCAAATATTTTATTCGGAATAATTAAGGAAAAATAACAGGTGATAATGATGTGCTTCTTGTAATTTTTCAGCCGAGAAAAAGTAAGAAATAGGATGTCAACTTTGGAAGTTTGAGCATTGTTTTTGCAAAGACTTTTTCGTGTTCCTGGTTGACTAGCAGGGCAAACATAAGGAAGCGCATTTTCGCGATTTTTTTACTTTAAAATCGCGCATTTTCGCGCATTTCAAAATACGGGCCGCGCATTTTGCCGTTTTTAAATCGCGCAAAACTCCGGTGCCTAATATAACTGTTTTAATATAGAAAACAAACCTCCAAATAGTGAAAAAATGGGAAGTATTTGAGGAAATTTGTCATACCGTCTACCACAAATAGACCTACAGCAATGGCATCTCAAAATGTACACTAAACAGCTGATTGTGGTTTAAACCAGGACAGAATAAACAAAGATCAATAATGTTTGTGTTTGGGGTCAAACTGTATTGATCATGGTCCACAATATCACGCTTAAAATCTAGGATATTCACCGGGAAAGGCTTTTTTTGACATCAAGTCGGAATTTTGATACGCACGTATAGAAATTACATAATCAGATAAAAAGTACTGCCTTGTCTTTAATACACAGATTTAAAGCGAACCACTTACAGGTTATTTTTGCACAATCCTGCCAGACAAAAAATACAAAAGATGGATTTTGATGATTATTTCGATGTTTCGAAATAGCAAATCGCTGCTTGTCCCTTTAATTAAATGAGTTGATTTAGGGACAGTGCATTCTGTTGTTCATGCAATGCATGTGTAAAGGCTAAAGCACAAATAACGTCTGCAAGAAGGTGCATCATGCTGCCCCACGCACTGTTTAAGTTCCTGTCCGTTTAGGTGACTAAAAAAAACTGTAAATGGGCCCGACCTAGTTCTGATTTTTCAGTTTGCAGAATTTTTTAGTTTTTCCAAAAATCATGTAAAATCAGCCTGTTTTTAGCCCAAATTTATCAATTTTGGCTAATTTTGGTAGAAAATTTGTTTGTAAAATTTAATTTTTTCTCCTGATTTTTCAGATTTGGGGGCTATTTTAGGCCAATTTTGACCTCCAGAAAAGAAAGAAAAAGAAAAAAATCACCCAACCAACCGACTCTATCTACTTGAAAGCTCGTCCGTAAAGCAGGCTTTTTTTGTCACCTTACAGACAGAAAATACCAAATTACAAATTGCTTCAAGAGCAGTCTGAGCAGATCGAACTTGCAACTTTCTAATTTCTTACCTTCATGTTGTCATAAAAAGCAAAAATAAATTTTTTGAACACCCTGAAGCTTCAGTATAGCAATGTATGTATTTCATTGTTACAAGTTCGTTTTTTTGAAGGCGTATGATGTCCCCTACACATTTCAAGGAGTTTAATCAACATAAGAATTCAAGGTAAGGAATTAGACTTTTACCAAATTTTGTTCTTTTTATTACACCAAAATTTCACCTTTTCTCCTTAATATAGGACACTCTCGGTACCCTGTATATTAACATTGCATATTTGTCTTCCTTACATTTTGAGCTTTACAACAATATATAGTTTATAGGTATCTGAAAAACAATTGATGACTTATTTTCATTTAAAGCCACTATCAGCGATTTTTTCAAAATGTAAACAAACAGCGCCCCCTATTTTTCATCAAAGTGCATTTTTTTGCACTGTTGTGTTGGAAATTGTTGTAGTAAAGACCCCTCTAAGTGGCTAAGCGTAACGTGCTGTATTTGTCAAGAAATGATGATTTTTATGCTTTGTTTACTAATAAAAGTTGGGATCCGACTTTTTTTACACGTAGGCGCAGAAACAGTCGTAAATGACATCTTCAGGACCGCTTTAAAATGGTTTAGTGTCTTTTTTCCACAATGAACATTAATATAAGGTGTTGATATGTCCTAACACTAGCAATTTAGAGACAAAATGGGCATTTTGATTTTGGAAAAAAATGACTGATAGTGGCTTTAAGTGTGAAAACATGTAATTTTTTTGTAGTTTCAAGCATGTCACACATTTTGCCCCAACTCATCGTGCATAATACAACACATGGTGACCAACTCACTTTTGAGATATTGGGGAAAGCGGAATTGAAGTTCATCCTGGTGATGGTTAACCCCCTTTATTCTTTTAACATCTCAGAAATTCAAGTTGATCGTGACCAATCCAGAAAGACCAGTAGCTAGCGGTCTAGAGGTGAATGCTACTGTAGGGAAAAAAATTCTTCACCGATGAGGCACTGAATTATCAAGACAGAATTTATTACTTGTGATGAAGATGTCATTGGAACATCCCACTGTGTGTGTAGAATTAACGATTGGGTTGGATTTTTTCATACTGTGGCTCATTAATTAGACCATGTTACTTTTGTTTACGTCAGCTTCCCCGCCAAAACAACACAATACCGTAAAAACCGTTGATAGAATGGCCTCCACCCCCCCCCAAAACCCCATCTATATTTCAATCCGTTTAAGCGGCTAGGGGCCCGACCAGGTAACTTTGTCAATCAAGGAAAAAGAACAGGAGGTGTTGCGCTTTATTCCGTTATTGTATTTATTAAACTAAAGGTATTAAAAACATGATCTTCTGTCGGTTGGCGATATGAAATGGCGTGAGTGTAGAGGGCGCTCGTTTAATCTAAAGGGCGGGGTTCGATTCCCGCTTCTAACGCAAAATTTAAGCTATTATTTTAGACAAGAGTTGGAACGTAAGAGCAGGGTTAGAGGTTGTAGAATTGTATTGAAGGGTAAGTATTCAGGATACCTGGTCGATCATTGCCACTCGTGTTTTGATGTTATAGCTGAGAACTTACCATAGAAAGTGGCGGAGCCAGGGGGATGGGGGAAGGAAAATCCCGTTTTTTCTTGATAACCTCTTAGTTCCCCCCCCCTACCCTCCCCCCCCCCCGAAGAAAAATGACGGATTTTTGGGAAAAACTCAAATCACCTCCCTTGTGCCCCCGAAAAGACGCCTGGCGACGCCACTGTCGGTTCGAATACAGGAGCGGAAAACAAAGCCTAAACCCGGTGTGTAATCTTATCAATCTAAAAATTATTTGAATTTCCTGAAGAGAACTAGTAGTGATGTTTAAAACCGATTTTTATAGGTGCGGAGCAATCGCACGCCTCTAAGGAGGTTCTAGATTTTAGAAACCACCTGCGCTTAGCTATTCTATTCCATGACAACACTAGAAAACTACTCACTCATTTGTATTGAAGGGGTGGTAGTGGCGATTAGGCCAGGTAAATTAGGACAGATAACCCAACCCACATCATAATTGCAAAAGAATCAGTTTCTCCGAATTGTTTTTGAGGAAAACATTTTAAATCAAAAAGTTTACCCAATTCATGGGAAGTGGAATAGGGTTTATCCAGGGGGTCAAAATAGAAAAGGGTCAAATCCTGTCTATCGGACCAGTTCGTTTTCTTGCAGGTTTAACAACGACAAAGATCGATTTTACCATACTTATATAGTGTGACAAACGAACAATTTACAGTTCGAAAACATAATCAGGACCATTCTGTAAATTGTTACCCCAGGATGACCTGAACTGTTATGTGCAATTTTACTAAAAATAGAATAAAATTAAAAAAAAAACTATACACTTTTTAAACATTACGAGTAGCCCAATAATTCGTTACCTACCGCTGCATAAAAGAGCCCCACAAGAAAAGATCATACATGAAAAGCCAAAGTCGCAAGGAATTACCTTTATCTGGAAAGTGATGGTGGTGGTGTGGTGGTAATGGTAATGATGATGGATGATGATGGTGGTGGGGTGTGATGGTGATGCTGATGGATTTTTCCTGCGTAGGGCCAGCAGCTAAATGTGTTGATTCGGTGGAGCCAGCTCATGTTGATGGTGGGGATTTGAGAAGTCTATATCCACCGGTGGAAGAATGTAGGGCACTATTGAGAATGTGAGCCGCAATCTGTGATGAGAACCAACATTGGCAGGCTTGAAGATGGTTCGCAGACCCCCTTCGGTTGCCACTATTGCTGTGAAAACGATCCGACTACTGTGCGAATCCTGTCCAAGGTGACCCATTCCTTACGTGGAGCAAGATTGCCCTACCAGGTGGGAGTTCTGCCATAGGTGTGATAGTGAATTGGTCTGGTGGGTATATAGCCAGGCAGTATTCTGTGTCTGTAAGAGGTGAATTGGGGAGTTGGAGAGTTTTAAGCGGCGTGTGTCGAGAGAAAGGTCGACGGGAGCGCAGTCTCTGTCTGACGAGCTGGTGATTCTTTGACAGTTTATGCAGCAAGTGCTTGTTGTCAAGCCCTTATCACCATTTTATGTGTGGGATGTTCTCTCCGAAAGAAGCCGGCATTGGCAATGCATGAAAGCACTGGTAGAACTCAGATGGAGTGGGACGAAGGCACCTGTACTGGTTCTCATGAAAATCAAAGCCAGGCGGCACAGAGTTTATTCCTTCAAAGATACCTTTGCACATACTGACTCGATATGCTGCCGCATAGTAAAGATGCCGGAAAGCTTCACTCCCAGATAAGTTTGTAGGTGTAGGATTGGAAGGCAGAGGCGCTCCACCAAGGTTGATATGAAGCTGTCGATGAGCCTCTTTGTTGTTACGCTGGAATGGCAGTAGCGGGGGTGTCTTGGCTTCACTCAGCTTAAGTCTCCAGGTTCTTGAGATATGCTGCAAGTAGGCCATATTTGCAGTAATCGTAGACATATTGTCTAATGTTGTTTGAGGTCGGGTAAATTATTGATGTAACAAGTTGCAGAATGGGAGCCTAGTTTTACTGATCCTGTGGGACTCCTTCCTTAGGACGCAGTCGAACTGCTCTGCCCATCACTGGCCTTCGTTAAATCATTCCCTGGGCACCTGTGCTAGGCAAATTCATGGGCGTTACACCCAGGGACTTTAGGGATAAAGATTGGCAATTTACTGACCTCCCGTCGGCAAACGTGTGGGCACATGAGCTGATATCGGGTTGCAGTTTCATTGATAACGGCTCGGGGCGGACACTCTGCTAGAAAATCTAGGACAGTCTGCGGTCAGAATTGCTATGGCTGCGCTAGTTTTGAGTAATGGTTTTCAAGTTGACTGGCCTAAAACAATGGAACAGCCGAAGCGAATCTGGGCTAGAAGAGCCCAAAAGTCGGGAGGAAACGTGTTATGAAAACAAAGGATGGTTGGCAAGCATGAATTGCACAGGTGAGAAGCCTTGAGTGTCAAGCCCTGGCGCCACACGGTGTGTCGTATGCTCTGCAGTAGTAGTAAGGTCCACCAATATGACGCCTGTCTTACGACGCTTTTCAAAGCTCTCACAATATAATTTGTAAGTTTTACAATATGATGGCCGGCTTGTAGTCAGGCAAATGGGATCGACGAAGGGCTAAGCCGGACAAGGATCAGCCTCTCAAGAGTTTGAAGGAAACACACACCATTGTGATATTGGGCGGGTAGGTAGTTCTTGGGGTTGTCAAACAGCTTGTTTGGTTTTGGGGAGTGCGATGATACTAACCCTCTCCAGATCTTGGGTAAGGAGGTTGTAAGGAAACATTGTGTTAGAACTCCTGAGCAGGGGACGGTAGTGTAAGAGTGTGCGCTTCAGGATAAAAATGTGAATTTTTCAACAAAGTACTTTAGGCATTGATATCCATAACATTGATGGAAGCGGCTTGCCAACCCCCTTAATGGCCCCCAGCTTGGTTTCAAGTTTATACAGGGGGTCAAAATTTAAAATGTTCTGAATGTGTTAAAAAGCCCCATGGTGTTTGTCTGGTCACAAAGGATTCCAAAAAGGATAGTTTACACTATCTATGGCTTATAGTGCCGAGTTATGGGGTACAAACGGTAAAAATGGCCGAAACAAAAGTCGATTTTGGTGGGGTACATGGGTTAAAGTTTTAAAAGTTGTCTTTGATTCAGTTAATATGTGCTGAAAATTGTTTCCCTAGCTTAAAGGATTGAAATAATGAATAGTTTGCTTATTGTTATGCTAGTTTTCACGTTATCCAACAACAAAATAGGTCACAGGTCAATAGAATCCAATAGCTGCCATAGCTGTTGACTTTATTCGCCATTTTGGTTAATAACCGCCACGTAAGAGAGTCAAAAAACTATTCCTATATTTGATTCATATGAGCCCTAAAACAACAATTTGAACACATTTACAAAAATTGAGCAACTTTTAATTTTTGACCCCTGTACAAACCCAAAAATTGCCTTTTTTAGCCCATTTTTACAGTTTTTACCCCATAATGCCGAAACTATAAGTCAAGGGTTATAACTATACCTTTTTGGAATCCTTGAACCATGGACAGACATCATGGTGTGCTTTCAACCCAATCGGAACATTAAAAATTTCCCCTGTGTAAACCTTGAAGATCCAAGTGGGGGGGCCATGGAAAGGGGCGGGGCACGGGTCCATAAATTTTTTGATTATCAATGTCTAAAGTACTGGGTATCCCAAAATTACAATTTTATCCGGATTTGCACACTCACATAAGATCTTCACTACCAGTCCCCCATACTGGATCCATCCAAGAAATCGGGGGCCGCTAGTGCATCAGGAATCCGCTGGTATATTATCAAGCCCCTGGTCCTTTCCACACTTTAGTTGGCTAATAGGCAGAGGTGAGCTCATCTACTGAGACAAGGTTATTGAAGGTTGTTGAAAGTGATCCGTCCACGCCTGGGGCTCGACACAGTTTTGTGATCTCTTTTTTACAAGCGAGTGTGGTGATGATGATGACGATGACGATGACGACGACGATGGATGATGACGATGACGACGACGACACGACGATGTGATGGAGATGATTGATGATGATGTGATGATGATGATGATGATGACGACGGATGATGAGTAACGATAATGATGGTGGTGGTGGGTTGTGTAGTAGTGATTGATGAGTGACTAATTTTATTGGGGTAAAAAGACCCCCACTAGGCTTCAACCTTTTATACCTATGCGAACCTGGAACCAGTTTTTTGGAAGAGGTGTACTTGCTGCCTTACCAAATTTAAATATGGTCGACAGGCAAACCTCTATGGCTTGTGTTTTTTTTTTCCAATTTTGAATCTTTGTACGTATATAGACCTAATGACCTACAAAAAGGAAAAAATTTGTAAACAATTTGTTCTTAGCTCCGGCGTTTGGATAATCAGATAGTCCTTTAATAACTGCCAATACAATGTGTAAGAAATTTAATTGAGTTACAATAGAGTAGTCAGTTTGTTGAATCAAACCCGAGGAAACCGCGCTACGAAATTAAGCCTTTAAATTTCGTAGTAAATCTGTAATCTAAATCACATAGTAGCATAATCCAATATAATCGTGACTGACAAAGATACTTGTCCGACAAGTATTCCACCTGCCTGTAGATTTATTCAATGCATGACTTGCATAGTACTGTACAATAGTGGGTAATTTTAAAACTGAGCTATCCAACGTTTATCTTGCCAATTTGAATAGACTCTGGTTCCAGTACATTTGGCCAGACATGGGTGTTCTTTGAAAACATTGTTTTTCACACCTTGAATCTCGAAGGAAGAGGGATAGAGGTGTAGCAGAACCTGAGAAGAGCCCCTACTGTACCACGCTGGTTAATCCAATAAATAAATCCAGTTTACCTTATCTGTCTCAGACACATATGGTCAAACAAGTGCCATAAGATTTTTAATGGGGGGAAAAGTAAAGCGATACCTGTTTGTTTTTCGCATAGGATCGAATGTTTGCCATTTCCCTGATAACTAAAGCATTAATGAAAAAAAAAACTCAAAATGGGTCGATTGCATAGACCTGATCTTATTTTAACAAGCAATATACGCGAGTGGACGATGACGATGATGATGATGATGACGACGATGATGATGATGATGACGAAGACGATGATGATGATGACGATGATGATGATGACGATGATGATGATGACGACGATGATGATGATGATGACGATGATGACGACGATGACGATGATGACGACGATGAAGATGATGATGATGATGATGACGATGATGACGATGACGATGATGATGACGACGATGATGATGATGTTGATAATAATAATAATAAAACGGTTTTGAAGATTTAAAAACATTGGCATGATCGTCACGTTGAATCGTAGAATTGATTCACATGAAACGTCATATAAGAATGTATGTTCTCAGTCATCCAGTTGATGAAATCACAAGGGGGTGAAGCCCATTCAAAACCAGTCGTCCGTGCTGGGCGCTGACATTTTGAATATTGCACGGAATAATTATTAGTTTGGGTGCTTGTATACACACATAATGTCAATTCGATACAAACAATCCGGCAAAATATCAGTTGTTGGATGTTGGGTGCTATTGGGTGGTTAAATATTGTCCTACCCATGGCCACACAACGAATGAAATGACACGTCAGTCGTCTTGATTTAAATAAACCGCCTCAATGAATACATCTTTTCACCTAAGCGCGCATTGCATTATGAGAAAAAAGAGTAACTGAGCACAATGATCCAGGTGCACTATTATTACACCTGGCCACCTCTAACACATACATCAATTTGTATCATTACCGATTAGTGTATATGCAAAGCGGCACCCACAATATGTGGAAGAAGCGGAGGCAGCCATTGCTTTCTATTGTTGGTACTCTATGTTTTCTTTGTGGTCGGCAAAACATGCGAGACGATGAATTTCTAAAGATGACGTAACGTTTTGCCTCTCTATCTATATAGAACCTCTTTGTGAAATCAAGTTTGGAAATAAATCAATTACTGGAGCCAGAGTAGAGTCGGATGCTTCGCTTTTGCAGTGTGGTTGTCGGGTTTGGTTGAATGAAGAGTAGCTCCGTAGTTGTGAACGATTAGCACGAAACCTTCCATACAAATTACAGAAGATTACCACGGGGATTACAATGTACCCGTCAGTTTATTAAAGCAAACCTAAAGGCACCGCGCTGCCAAATTCGATGCCAGATCATCCAGGCACGCGAAGAATACAATACATGCACCTGGTTCACTTGAAAATTTCAGATATTTCGCCAAGTGATTCTTTTTAATCTCTGGTTGCTTGGGTTGTTCTGGAGGACAAGTCTCGCTAAGTTAATCTATTGACCTTCCGTGAAAGCGCCCTATAGCGACCAACATATTTAGTGTCGTCCTTTCAAATTCGGGCATTTTGACAAGTGGATTTCGACTTTAACTGTTACACGAGGGCGCTATTATGATTTTTAGCCTTCTCAGGAATTCCAATGGTGCCTATGATCGAGGTTTTACGGTATAGGATTGCTTGTAGGCAGAGTTCATACAAAGAGATAAGCGTGCGTATGCCATCCAAGAAACGATGAGCCTGAATGGGGTGTTTCATGCGACCAAATCCATAGCAGGACTGACAAGGCGATGTTACCTGTATAATAAATAAAATGGCTAAATATTTGAAATAACTATTTTACCTTCATCCACATTTATGTTGATGGGGAACAAAAGTGGGTGGAGAAGCTGGAAGACCACCATTAAAGGTGGGTGACCCGATCATGTCCAGTTTTTCTTAATGTGTTTTTTCTGGATATCACCCCAAACATAATGGTTGGTATTCTGAAAGGGGACTAAAACTTACTGGGTTTAAACCAGGTTAGTACTACAAGAGGGGACCTTTTTTCTTACAACCATACTCTAAAAGGGTGCGGTAACGGGTGGAGGAAAATTTCCTCATGGATGGTTCGTTCCAGCCCATCCATGAGGAATTTTCTCACACGTTAATTTAAACTTTCACAGTATTTTGAAAGGAAAAGGCCCCTTCTTGTAGGACTAAACCCTGGTTGAGACCCAGGTCTAATTCAGCTCCCTTTCAGAATACCAACCAATGATTACAAATTGCTATATATTGGATTAATTGAGCCAATTTTAATTGGTTGAGCTATGAGTATGAGTTGCAAAAATATTGGGGCGAGACGCAGATGGAACCCAATATTTTAAAACTGTAGCGAAGGAGAGAGACCAATAAATTATTGCACAAAAATCATCAATTTTAGCATTATTATGTTTTGGATCGGATATTTTCCCTGGTCTGAAAAGTGACGGAAGGAGATTTTTTTAGGGGATACGCATACTCTTCAAATTTCTACTGGATCGGTTTTAGGACCACCTACCGAGAACGTTTCGAAGGTTTATTGGACCAAACAGGTGCAAAAGAAAACCGCAAACCTTGTTTTAACTTGCCTGCTTTCGTAATGATGCCCCATAGAAAACCATGCTTGTTTCTGTCGTGCACGACAGAAAGAAACTACTAAATCATCATCGTATTAAAATTAAGACGGCGTATTCGGATTATTCACTTCAGGTGTGATATAAACTTGGTTAGGTTCTGGTAACCAAAAACCAGAGGTCAACATTATCTTTTAACACTACTCGTTATCCTCTACTGACCTCTAGTTTTGGTACCTCTGGTAAATGTAGGAAATATAATATAACCAGAACAGTCGAAATTTGTTGAAGTTTTTGGGGGGGGACTCCTTTTCGTACAGCTAAAAATTACCCAAATATCATGAACTATTAATTCTATTCTCGGCGTTGCTCTAGACACTCATTACATCACTCTGCATTATTGAAATCGTTATATTTCCTTAGAGGAAAAGATAAAATCAAAGGCCAAAAGTAGACCCGATTTACTCGATGAACGTTGTTGATCAGTTGTTGATGTTACCATTTCGCCGCATGCCATTGTCTCTTAAATTTCACTAGGTAGTGAAAAATATGACTTTGCGATCGATCATAGGCTATAAAATTATACCAAAACCTCAAAATTTTGATGGAGTAAGGTCAGTGGAGGGACGAGGTTGTTGATCGGGTCATTCACTGTTATTTAGAGGGTCTATAATCATGTCAAGCAAGATGCAAAGGCTGCCATGGTCAGGAAATACCATCAAACAAGCCAAGTTTTTGCGTCAGTGGCTCTTGAAATAGTTCGTCAGGTGACGTAAGAGCCATTCATCTTTTCTAGAGTCAGTGACTCTTGAAATGGTTCTACAGGCGATGTTGCCACTGACTCAAGAAAAGATGAAGTGAGAGTTATCCTAATACATGGCAGCACATATCATATGGCAGCTATACTTTACGACCTTCTTGCACTCACACCAAACTGAGCTATAACTAAATGAAAATTAAATATTTAACTTTTTCACCAGACTCCTTCATCTTCATTTCAAATCATGATTTTGCTCTATAAATTTCACTTAACACTACAGGTACAGCCCCCAACCACTATTGGAGCTGGAGAGTCCAGTCGACTTTGGTACCATAGTACGTAACAACAGAGTTTAGCAAAGACTGTGTCAATTTTCAACCATGGATCGCTACCGGGTCATTACAAGATCCAATACACAGGCTCACAACCTCTTACAATATTTCCTGTAGCAGGAACACTAAAACCTAAAACAGCACAGGTGATAAAGGTAAGATGAAGAGATATCTCTATATTTTGGGCTGTTCCACAGTAAATTGCATCCAACATGTTTCAGCAGTGGCGTATCCAGGATTTTGTTGACGAGGGGGCACAGATTTGTGAATGTACCGACACATGTATTGTACCGACAAACAATTTTTTTACCATCGCCTCCAAAATCTGAAGAGCGGGTGGTGGGGGGAGCAGAAGTGAAATATTATCGACAACGCAAACATAGTAGTAGTAGTTAGTAGTATTGACCAATTAAGCAGTTCTTAGTAACCAGTTGTTATGAAGCTCTATCATGCACCACACGCTCAAAACAACAGCTTACAGCTTTTTAGACAAATGTACCGACGGATCCGTTATGTACCGACAGAACATCGCGGTCGGGGGGTACGTACCCCCCTGCCCCTTTGCTTGGCTATGCCACTGTGTTTCAGTGATTGGTTTGTTAACTAATTTGATTTGGTTTAGTACTGGAACCACAACAAGGAAGCACAATGCTATTCTCTACATGATATATGATTACCCATTGATAGCTACTGATTTTATTCATTTCATGATCATCTCCTACATGTACATTATTGTATATTCTATTACCTCTGCTGCCCATTATTGAAAATTCAGTATTCTGATTGGTCAGTTTACTGCCCATTATTCTGCAATAATGGGTCGCCAATGCATTTTCTTATAATTAATTCTTATTATTAAATGAAGCTGTTTTAGGTAATAGAATAGAAATAAAGGGTCTGCAGTGTCATTTATGGACTCATAATGTATCCTCGGCCACAAAAACTTTCAAATGATGGGCTCGGTTGCGCCTCGCCCATTATTTAGTTTTTCTGACCTCGGACACATTATTCACCGATAAATTACACTGCAAACCCTTTATTTCTTAAAGTCTGACTCAGAGATTTCTGAATATATTTTTTTAAATATATTAATTAAAAATAGTCAACTAGAACTAAAGATAGTCATCTAGAATGCTCAATTCCAAAGTTGAGATGAATCGGATTTTTCGTTTTGATGCAGTAAACATTTATGTCTATATAACAGTGCCATAGGATACTGTGTATAACAAAATTTCCGGATCCGGAATTTTTAAACAAAGATGTTATTTTCTATATGAAGGACTTCGATTTGAGCTTAGTTATTTCACACAGTGATTATTATATGGACAGGCATTATGTACATGCAAAAAACACAATTTGTTTGAAAATTGAGGGCGCCCTCATCGGGAAATCTCTGAGTCGGCCTTTAATTATACAGTGTATAATGTATGTTTCTTCTTTCTTTCTCTCTCTCTTCTCTCTCTCTTTTTTCTTCATATAGATTGAATTTGTCACCAAGAAAAGTGGAGCCCTTCATGAAGAAGCCCAGTAAGTATAAAAGCATGATATCACAGTCAGGTTTATACCCTGCCCATCGCTGACCGACTGAGGGGAATGTTGATATTCTCAAAAGCTGAAGTTTAAAGATTTGTTTCACTTTTACAACTTAAATACACTTTACTCCCAACTATAGACATCCTTGTGATGGTATTAACACATTTGGAAGAAATAAATCCTTAACTCGAAGGTTCACCAACAGCTCAAAGGGAAACACGCTAATCTTACTTCAAAGATTGTAGGAAAAGAAGTTACAAAGTATGAGCAGGTAGTAGACAGATACTGTACCATCATATGGGCTCTTACAGCCAAAATATGAGTAATACAAGTGATAGATGTGTAAGCAAGAAGGCGATACCGGTGTAGCTGTATCTGCCTGTATAAAATATTTGTCACCACATATACGCGGATTTGGGGATGTCCAGGTTTTAACGAAAACACGCAAAAAGTCCTGTGTGTATCACTGTGAAGCATCTTAGCGAATGCATCCAGAGTGAAATATTTCCCATAAGCATAAATATCAGTGCTTGATATCTTTTACACCATAAACAGCCCATTTTTTTTAAGAGTGCCCCAATTTTCAAAATTTTGAGATTTTTGCACAGCGGTTGAAATTGTCCTTGTACTAGACCTGCCGATGTTAATGCTCAAAAATGGCGGTAATTATTCATAAAAGAAGGGATTTGAAAATTAGAAATCGGGGTCCCTGGTTGTAATTTAAATGGCGAGCTGGAAAGACAATTTATGTCCGTCCATGAGAAAGAGTTTCCATCTCGAGAAAATAATCTCTAGCTTGACTGCCGAACCGACAGAAGAATTATGGATGAGTGTACACACGTACATGGTGCAATTTCCAGCAGCTGTTGAATAATTATCCGAGATCTCCGATATTAAGTATTTTAATTAAAAATTGTGTATCTCTTGAGCAAAGCAATGCATAGAAAGTTTTGAGCTGTACCATTCCCAGTATTGTTTTAGTCAATTACCATGCAAAATTACTGTGCAAACTCTCAAAATATCCGGAAATTGAGGTCGCCTTCAAAATGTTCTCTTATGCTTTAACCTAGACACTAGGCTGGAATTGATCAGTTCAGTTTTCATTAGTTCACCATCATAAATAATGACAAAACGAGGAACAATGTACTATGTGGGTTAACCACTAAGAGCACTTCATCTTTCCCACATAGGGTGCAGCTGGAAGCTCAAGACCCAACTCCACAGTCTCAAGCCAATGTAGTGAGAGATCCTTACAGCTACTCTCCCCAACCGACCCAGACCACACAATAGACCTTCATCAAATTTGGCTTACCTACTTATTGGGGCACCGATAGAACTGAGATGGCTGTGCTGTATAATAATGGACCTGATCCTATCAGCTATGTAACCGTGTTGGAGGAGAATGCTGAAGGAAGAAGCTTGAGTTTTAGAAAATGTGGCAATTTTCTTTTTCTGTTTTATTTCATTTATTTAATTTTATCAATTTATCTTTCACTCACATGAGCAATGTGGAATATTTTTTTTTTTTTTGTTGATTCTTTGGGGCAACCTATTTTAGGCTGGTAAATTGTGGATTTTTAAGGGGCCATTGTCTGATTACAATAGCCTTGTCCCCATAACTCCAGATTTTACCCGAAGTAGTCCAGAATGTTTATCTGAAGAAAGCTACTATTTTTCTCATTTTCCCTGTAACTCTTATTAGGGGGCAAGGATGTTTGGTGTGGATGGAATTAGTGAAAATGTGGTGGGCCCCATGCTTTTAGCTCGCATATTCAAAGGTGTTTAAAATCGAGTGGTGGTCGAAACTTTACAGATGGAATTTTGGGGTGAAGGTGCCATTCTATCAAGATGAAAACTTGATATAAATAAATGGGGTCATCCACCTTTAATATATATGCGTACCAAGAAATAGATTACATGAAAAACGTGTCGCCGACCCAGCTGAAGCCAGTTGGGCCCGGAATTTTGCGGTTTCAGTGGTATGGAGAAAGAAACAATCTTTAGGGCATATGAATGACGCTTTTTCAAGCAAAGATGGACGTTTTGTAAGTGGGTTAATTTGGCAAAATTGATCTATTTTTTACTGAAATTTGGCCTTTCTTTCAATGTTGGACTCACAAACATGATTTTCACAAACTCCTCCTTTTCTGTTTGTAGCTTTCCAGCATGAGGGAAATGAGGGATGCATCGGCTACTGGCTACCAACAAGGTCTCATCCCTTTCCTTGTGTTATTTTCATGGAACCCATTTCCATTTCATCCACATATCAATTTAAAGTCTCTTAAATTTTGAAATCAAGAACTGTATAACTTAATTGTTCTGGTTATATTAAAAAGGCAAAGGCAAGGAAATTCCCAGCATTCTTTCAATATATCTTTCTACATAATTGCAGGGATATACAGATGTGACAAAATCCACTCTGGCAACTCTCGCTGTGCAAGGTCTTGACAAGGTTCACAGCAAACACCAACTCCCTGACATCCATGATGTCGGCCATACCAAACCAAGGGTCATGGCTGGCACCATATTACGCAGAAGATCCCATGTACTTCAGGTCGCAGCCCTCGTTAGCAAACACACCCCAGATGGGCTGGAAAGGAACGTCACCCCGACCACTCTCAGGCAGGACCTTTGCGCTTATTCATGGGCATTGTTTTCCCTGGCATTTGGGAGGCTTAGCATGGGTTTTTGTCAATGGCGGGTGGCACTAGTTGCGCATGGTGCGGCATTGCAGTACTGTTCCTCTCCAGCTGAGTAACATTAGAACATGAGACTTTAAATGCATAAAATTTTCCAAAAATAATAAGAAACAGAACATAAGAGCAAGAGAGGTCAAACAGAATACATATAAAGTTGAGTAAACTCGCTAATCTTACTTCAAAGATTGTAGGAAAAGAAGTTACAAGCACATGACAGGTAGGGTAGTAGACAGATACTGTACCATCATAGGGCTTTACAGCCAAAGTAGGAGTACGACATGATAGATGTGTAAGCACGAAGCGATACCGGTGTTAGCTGACATGCCTGTATAAAATATCTGTAACCACATATACGCGGATGTTGGGGATGTCCAGGTTTACGAAACACGCAAAAAGTCCTGTGTGGATCCTGTGAAGCATCTTAGCGGAATGCATCCAGAGTGAACATTACCATAAGGCATAAATATCAGTGCTTATATCATTTAAAGCAATAAATAGCCATTTTTTGAAGGGTGCCACCCCAATTTTCTAAAAATTTGAGATTTTGCACAGCGTGTTGGAAATTGTCTTGAAAAATTTACCGGCGAGTGTTAATGCCTCAAAAAATGCGATTAGTCATAAAAGAAGGGAATTTGTAATTAGAATCGGGATCCTGGTGGTGATTTAATGCGGAGCTGGAAAAGGACAATTTATGTCCGCCATGATGAAATAGTGTATCTCAGGAAATAATCTCTAGCGTGACTTGCAGTGAACCGAAAGACGGAACTAATGGATGCAGTGTGAAACACGTACATGGGGCAATTTCAAGAAGCTGTTGAATTATTATCGGAGATCTCCGATATTAATATTCTAATTACAAAAATTTCTTCTGTTGGGACACATAGAGAGTTTTGAGGTCTACCATTCACAGGTATGTTTACTGTCAATTACCATGCACCTGTGCAAAAATCTCAAAATCAGGACCTTCATTCTGAGGAGAGCTATAGCTCCGGTGCTCCTACAGCTCTCCTGAACAGTCTTTAGCGCTTCAAAAAATTGAGTCCTTATTATTGGAAAAGCCTGTGTTTTGTTATCATGTATTAATTGAGCCCCATGTTGAGCTCCTAAATGAATCTAGGAGAGTTATTAACAGAGCTCCTCCTTGTTTAATAAATGAAGGCCTGCAAAATATCCGGAAAATTGAGCGCTTCTCAAAAAATGTGATCTTATTGCTTTAAACGAGAAACAGTTGGAATTGACTAGTTTCAGTTAGTTTATTTACCTATGCTATAAACTATGTAAAAACAAGGCAAAATGTATGGTGGGTTAAACAACTAAGAGGCAATCATCTTGACCACATAGGGTGCAGCTGAAAGCATCAAGACCAACTACACTAGTCATCAAAGCCAATGTAGTAGAGAGATCCTTCCAGCTACTCTCCCCAACCGACCCAGACCACACAATAGACTGCATCAAATTTGGCTGTACCTACTATGGCACCGATAGAACTGAGATGGCTGTGCTGTATAATAATGGACCAGATCTATCAGCTATGTAAACCGTGTTGGAGGAGAATGCTGAAGGATGGAAGCTGTGAGTTTTAGAAAAATGTGGCAATTTCTTTTCTGTTATTTCAGGATTGGTATTTTATCAATTTATTTCAACTGAGCACATGAGATGTGATATTTGAATTCCTTTGGGGCAAACCTAATATTGTAGGCTGGTAAATTGTGGAGTTTAAGGGACATGGTGTGATTACTAATAGCCTTGTCCCCAGAAATCCCAGATTACCCGAAGTAGTCAGAATGTTGATATCTGAGAAAGCTTGTATGTTTCTCATTTTCCCTGTGAAATTCTTAGGGGTAAAGGAGGTTGGGTTGGATGTAAGAGTGAAAATGGCACCCATTTTTAGCCCTCGTATCAAAAAGGGTTGAAATATCCAGTGCGAAACTTTACGATGGATTTTGGGGTAAAGGACATTCTATCAAGATGAAAACTTATCTAAATAAATGGGGTCATCCCCTTTAATATATATCTACAAAGAATAGATTACATGAAAAACGTGTCGCCGACCAGTGAAGAGTGGGCCGGGAAATTTTTGAAGGTTTCAGTGGTAGGAGAAGAAAACACTTAGGCATATGATGACCTTTTTCCCAAAACCCCATGGACTTTTTGTAGTGGTGTGAATTTGGCAAAAGTAGATCTATTTTTCCTGAAAATTTGGCCTTCTTTCATGTAAGGGACTCACAACCAGCATTTTCAAACATTTTTATGTTGTATTTCAGCATTGAGGGAAATGAGGGAAATGGCACTACTGGCTACAAACAAGGCCATCCCTTTCTTCTTGGTTATTTTCAGGAAACCCATTTCCAATTGTCCACAATATAAATTTAAAATCTCTAAAAAGTTTGAGAGCAAGAACTGTAAACTTAATTTGATATGGTTTATATTACAAAAAGCAAAGCAAGGAAAAATTCAAGCATTATTCAAATATATCTTCTACATATTGCAGGGTACAGATGTGACAAATCATCTGGCAAATCTCGCTGTGCAAGGTCTTGACAAGGTTCACACAAACACCAACTCCCCGACATCCATGATGTCGGCCATACCAAACCAAGGCATGCTGGCACCTACAGAAGATCCCAGTGTACTTCAGGTTCATCCCTCGTTACAACACACCCCAGATGAAAATAGGAGAAAGGAAAGTCAACCACCACCACGGCAGGACTTTGCTTATTCAGAAGTTTTCTGTCATTGGGACAGCAAGGGTTGGATCAATGGCGCGGGTGTAGTGGCCAGGGCGGCATTGCAGGTACTGTTCCTCCAGCTGAAGTACCAATTAGACATGAGTCATAATGCATAAAATTTGAAAATAGAAACTCGAAACATAAGAGCAAGAGAGGTAAACAGAATACATGAAGAAAGTTGAGTAAAACATAGTGAAGAAAAAGAAATGATGGCGTGTTTGAGGGACAAGGAAAATGAGTTCATGGGGAGGTGAGAGAAAAAAGGAAAGGAGAGTGAGACTTTTAAAAGAAATACAGAAGAGGAGAGAGTGACCAGGGCCGTAGCGGGGGGGGGGGGGGTGACCAGTGGTGTGAAACAACCCCCAAAAAGTGTCAAAGGTCCGCTTATCATGTAGAAGGTACGCTTTGTCTATGAAGGTCCGCTTTGTCATGTTGAAGTTGGTCACTTGTTGAAAAGCTGCGTTTGTAAAGTGTTGATATCATATGGAATAGACCATGCAATGGTCCAATTCACTGTAATACATCCTTACTACTATGAGTAGATGTTCTAGTGAAATAGTTGGTGTCTATTGTATCCTCCTCGCCCCTTACCGCGATGGGAAAAAAAATTGGGTCAAATCATTGCTGAGAGTGACACTCCAAAAGGTTGAATGAAATGGGGAAAATGACAAAAAAAAGAACACATGCGAGAAAAGTATGGACGAGAAGTCTAAAACATGAGAACAAAAAAAGAGTAGTGGATAAATTAGGAGGTATGAGATAACAGAGAATAAATAAAGAAACGAATACTGACAAAAAAGGACATCAGAGCAGAGAGGGAGATGGGAGGATAGGAGGGGGAGGGGGGAGAGAGAGAGGGGCAAATTGTAGGGAGAAAAACAGAAGAGATGGAAAGAGAGCAGAGTAGAAAAAAGGGAGTGAGGGGAGGGAAAGAAAAGAGGGTAAGAATGCCTATGTGTTTGTGTTGTGGAGAGTGGTAACATGGGAGAGATCTGCTTATTTTTTAAGAACAAAAAATGGTGATACATGATTTTAATCAGCTATCAGTACCTACTCGTTTCATATTGTATTATTTAACGTCCGTTTCATCAACCAGGAAACTCAAACTGGAAGTAGCCATTGACAGGTCAGCTCTGCCAGTAATCCTCAACATTCTCTCCACAGAGCCATTTGATTTTGCTGACTGCCTGTTGGCGAACACATCGATGCTATCTGCAACCTACGTAACGATTCTCCTCTCCCGACCACATTCACATTCAGGGGTGGCCAAGTTCAGTTGTACATCCATCATCAGTGAAACTGAAACAGGAGAATCCCAAGATCTAATCTTCTCTTCAAGCCAAACCAGTATGGATCATTCAAAACATTGCAGAAAATGGAAATCTTGGGGCCGGTGGCAGAGGATGCTCATTACCAACCTCCAACAGCCACACATCTTGAAGCAATACATACCTTGCACATCTCATTGTCCGGTGTTAGTAACCCTATCTCAAAGAAGAAACAGCCCAAATTCAACCCAGGTAATAAAAAATATGCATATGAATAGAAATGTTTCCTACATACTAGGAAATACATGGAGCCCTTATGAAAGGAATGACCCATTTGGAAATGATCATAATTACAACAATGAATTTTTAAAGTGCTAAAAGTGTTAACGCAATTGTGATACCATTTGAAACGCTAGTGATCAAACAGACAATTGTAATTGTGGTCACTGAAAGGATCGAATTTGTGGTTGCTAAATTGGTTATCATAATTTTGGTCGCTGAGCTGATGAGCTACAAGAATGGTCGCAATCAGGGCCGTCCTTTTTTGGACTTTTGAACATCTCATCACCATAAGTGGACTTTTGAACATCTCATCACCAAAAAGTGGACTTTCTTTGTCAAATTTTCTCCAAATTTTTGACCTTTTTATAAAAAAAAATTAGGCAGAAAGTGGACCATTTGCCCCCCACCTCACCCCCCCCCCAAAACCCCCCCCCAAAACCACCACCACCCCCAACCCCCCCCCCCCCCGCCCCCCCCCCCCCCACCACCCCCCCCGAGTACAGGCTGGTCACACTCATCATAATTTTCTGATCAAAAGATTATGATTGCTGATGTTCCAGATGTGATCACAATTGCAAATTATGATTGCAATTACAACCATTGCTGTTGATTGTAATTGCAATCAATAAAATGATCAACAATATTACAATCACAATTAAACAATCATGTATCGAATGCGATCAAACTATGATCCCAATGATGAGTAATTTTCTTATTTGTGCAGTCAATCTTGGATGTGGCTTACCATCATGATTATCAAAATTGGTCATATAAATACTAACAGGAATGATCAACATTTGATTGGTGATTTCCTTACAGAAATACAACAGTCCAAAAATTAAAAATTAATGTACCCTCACTTAATACTTGAATATCTTCTTGTAGAGCAAACATTGTAAGGGTTTTTCGACATTGATTTTTTGTAGATCTATAAAAAACAAGCTTAGAGGTAGTACCAAAGAACGAGCTATTTAATTATGCAGCCAAATTCTTCATAGAATACCTGTGGAGTAGCCATAGAGTACCCACCTGCTTGAATTGGGTACTATGTTGCCACCCATAAAAGTGGGGTATCCATCCACCTAGACCCACACAGGTAGTACCGTAACCACTAGTGCACCCCATGCAGAGTATCTGTGAAGATACTCACATCCAAATGAGCTTTGAGTTCAATGGGGTTATTTTAGCAATTTTATTTATTATTTAACATTTTACTTACTTTTGTTGGCCTATAAAGCCCTCAAATATGGCATTGAATATGTGCCACAGGATTGCACATTTGTTTTAACCAAATCTGTTGCCTCCTCCAAATCCCCCAGGTATCACGCCTCTGGTCGTAGGAGAAGTGGGTCAATTCATCGACGTCACAACAGGCAATGCCAAAAGTTACGAGCCACGTGCAGCCATGCTGGGTGCACCACGGACCAAGGGCCTACATACCACTGGAGATTCAGAAGAAGAAGACAAGGCACTGGTAGCATATCCCAATGATAGAGCGCGGAGTATCAGACCAAGCTATAGGAAAGAACAATACAAGTAAGTTGATAATGTTCGCAGTCATGTTTACAGACTTACTCATTCTTGTCATGACTTGCATCTGACTTCAACACTGGTACATTCTGTACAGGTTGTAAGGGAGTACAGTACAAAATCCTCTGTGGTGGCAAAGTTGTAGCTATGTGGGGGCACTGGGCAGTACCAGTGGCGTATCCAGGATCTTCAAAGCAGGGGCACAAAACAGTAAAGAATTGCTTGTTATCAACCAACATGTTGAACTGGTTCATGTAACTCTTTATACATGTATTGTAGCTTGGAATTTTGTTTGCTGGTACCCTTGATACAACAATAATCCTACTTCAATAAAGATTTCTGCATGAATAAGTCTGCTTGCCGATAATACGCATTATTATGTTTTCAGAATCTTCCATCCTATACCTTGG